>LPNX010008394.1:160866-223377 GCA_001517045.1 Pseudotsuga menziesii | reverse complement strand
AGGGGAAATCCCGCCGTGAGAGGTTTCTGATAGAGACAGGGCCATGTGGTAGGGTTTGCTTCATATTCAGTTGCAATATGGGTTATGAAGTAATATGTAATTTTTACGCTTAGCTTTTCCATGTGAATGTGTAATGGAGAATATAAAATCAAATGCCAAAAATTTAAAATACAATTACACATGTTTACATAGCTAAACATAGCTCTAACCTCCACACTAAGATATCTTTAGTCTATTCAATGGATATGGGAAAAATGAATCTAGGTTTTGAAGACCGAGAATGGTTCTTAGTTTCTAAATAACATAAGAAAGGTACACAAATTCCTTTATGCACTACACAAGTCTTCTCATAATCAAGGGCTATGTAAAATGGCATGGAGTCACACCTCTACTAAGAAATTACAGATTTCTGTATACTGATCAGTTGACATTGTAGACTGGAAATTTTGATTTTCAATACCTAAAACCATGGATCAAACAATATAAAATTGCTTCAAAATTTGAAAACTAGAAAGGGAAATTATTGGGAGTTTGATGACCCAAATCCCTAAATTAAAAATTCCAGGAAAGTTTTAGCGTCTTAAAATCCAGGGACCCAAAAACTTCATGTATAATATCAAGAGCTTTCAAATGCTCAACCTTTCGAACTTTCAAATTTGCTTTTGAATACCCTTTGGAAAGCCATCAAGGTTTGTTTGGGCAACCCTTATTTTCGCTTCAAATTGCATGTCATAAACTTTTATGACTATTTGAAATGCATGCTTGAGAGTGGAACTTGTATAAAACTTTCGAATTAATAATTCTCTTGATAATCATTCGAAAGATCTTATTGAAATTGCCAAGTGATTCTAATCCCTCTTGACTTACATTCGAATGAACAGTACAAGACCTACATTGTTACGTGGCATTTTATTATTCAAACCCTAAGAACAAAGTATGAGCAAACCCAAGTATATGCTGAGTCTTCTTTTCCACAAGGGTTAGAACCAAATCCACATGAGTCAACCCTAACTCAAGAGTACAAGACCAAGTATATAATGAGTCTTCTTTTCCACAATGGTTAAAACCAAATCCACACGAGTAAACCCTAACTCAAGACAAGACCAAGTATATGATGAGTCTTCTTTTCCACAATTGTTAAAACCAAATCCACATGAGTAAACCCTAAGTACTCAAGACAAGACCAAGTATATGATGAATCTTCTTTTCCACAAGAGTTAAAGCCAAATCCACAAGAGAAAACCCTAAGTGAGGGTAAACCCTAACTCAAGACAAAACCAAGTATATGATGAATCTTCTTTTCCACAATAGTCAAAGCCGAATCCCTAGAAAACCCTAATTAGTGAGGGTAAACTGGCCTAACTCAAGACAAAACCAAGTATATCACGATGAATCTTCTTTTCCACAAGAGTCAAAGCCAAATCCACAAGAGCAAACCCTAACTGAGGGTAAACCCTAACTAGTTAAGACAAAAACAAGTATATAATAAATTTTCTTTTCCACAAGAGTCAAAGCCAAATCCACAAGAGCAAACCCTAAGTGAGGGTAAACCCTAACTCAAGACAAAACCAAGTATATGATGAATCTTCTTTTCCACAATAGTCAAAGCCAAATCCACAAGAGCAAAACCTTATAAGTGAGGGTAAATCCTAACTAAAGACAAAACCAAGTATATGATGAATCTTCTTTTCCACAAGAGTCAAAGCCAAATCCACAAGAGCAAACCCTAAGTGAGGGTAAACCCTAACTTAAGACAAAACCAAGTATATGATGAATCTTCTTTTCCACAAGAGTCAAAGCCAAATCCACAAGTGAAAACCCTAAGTGAGGGTATAAAACCCTAACACAAGAGAACAAAGTTTCTCCAAGAAAGATTTACCAAGAATAAACCAATTAGAAATTAACCAAGAGATACTTCAAGAGAGAAGTCAGCAAAGAGCAAGACCAAAATCCAATACCAAGTGGGAAGATCCCCACAAAAGCACAAGGCCAAAAACCAAACCCTAAACCAAGAAATTAACCAAGAGATACTTCAAGAGAGAAGTCACTAAAGAGCAAGACCAAAATCCAAGACCAAGTGGGAAGATACCCACAAAGGCACAAGGCCAAAAACCAAACCCTAAACCAAGAAATTATTAACCAAGAGATACTTCAAGAGAGAAGTCACTAAAGAGCAAGACCAAAATCCAAGACCAAGTGGGAAGATCCCCACAAAAGCACAAGGCCAAAAAACAAACCCTTAGGAATTTCGCATTTCTTGTCCAAGAGTGAGTGTGTGAGATAATGAACCTAGGCCTACATCTATTTATATGAGTGTGTGTAGGAAATGAACCGTCGCGTCGGATATGCGACGACGCTTTCCATGTTAAATAATTGACCAATTAAAGGCACCGTCGCTTAACTGACGCTTGTGGCCACATTTACAAAAAAAAAATGTATCCTTGTGATTTTTGGTAAGTTTAAAAAGAGAAATCCACGCGCTGTCGGATTTTTCCGTCGGATTTTGGATCGAAATGTAGTAGTGATATGCTTTAAATGATGATGATGATGAACTAGATGACAATGACAGTGATGATGTTTTTAATGAAGACAATGATGGAAATGATGATGATGATGATCATCATCATCTTTGTCATTGTCATCATGATTATCACAATAGTCATCATCATCGACATAATCATCATCCATGTCATCAACATCACCATTGTCCTTGACATCATCATCATGATTATTGACATTTTCATCAGTTATTCATCATTACCTTTGGCATAAGAAATAACATCTACCCAGAATATGTGATTAGTGGAAAAGGGTCATGGATGACACACACGATTTATGCATGAAAAATAACAACTTATTTTTTAAGATGATCAACATCATCATTCTGATTGTACTCATCATAATTGTCATCATCACCATCATCACCATTCATTTCATTGCCATCATAATCATCGACAATGTCGTCATTGTCATTATCCTCCTCCTCCTCCTCCTCATCATCATAATCATCATCATCATTATCATTGTCATCGTTCTCCTCATTATCAACAACATTATCATCATCATCATAACCATCCTCAATATCATAATCATTATCCTCATTTTCATCTTCAACATCTGGGTGTAAAATTGGATGCAAAAGTGGATAAAAACATGGATGCAAAAAAGGATGCAAACATGGATGCAACAAAAGTAGGCGCAAAAGTGGGCACATAATGGGGTGCACCAAAAATGGATGCAAAAGGCGATGCAAAAGTGGATGCAAAAAATGATGCAATCATGGAAGCAAAACATGATGAAAAAAGTGGCACAAAAGTGGATACAACCATTGATGCAAAATTGGATGCGAAAGTGGATGCAACAAAAGTAGATGCAAAACTAGATGCAAAAGTAGTCGTAACACCCAACGCAAAACCCGATGCAAAAGTGGATGCAAAAATGGATGCAAAAAGGGATGCAATAACTGATGTAAAATTGGATGCAAAAAAAATGCAAACGTGGATGCAAAAGTTGAAGCAAAAGTGGGTGTAAAAGTAAGTGCAAAAATGGGTGGGAATTGGGATGCAAAAAAATTGGATGCAAGCGTGGATGCAATAGTAGATGCAAAAAAAGATGTAAATATAGATGTAAAATGGGATGCAAAAAGGGATGAAAACGTGGGTGCAAAAGTGGACGAAAAAATGGATGCAAAAGTGGATGCAAAAATAGCTGAAACAAAACGAGATGCAAAAATAGACTCAAAACAGGATGTAAACTTTGATGCAAAACTTGGCGCACGAAGGGATGCAAAAAAAGAAGCAGAAGTGGATGCAAAAGTGGATGTAAAAAAGGATGCAAAAGTGGATGAAAACAAGGGCGTAAAAGTTGAGGCAAACATGGGCGTTAAAGGGGGCGCAACAAGAGTAGATGTACAAACTAGGCGCAAAATTAGGTGCAAAACTAGGCTCAAAACCTGTCGCAAAACCTGATGCAAAACTTGGCGCATAGCTAGGTGCAAAACCCGGTGCAAATTACGCCACAATTTGCGCCAGATTTAGAAAAAGGACGCAAAAAACACCTAAAATTGCACCAACTCGTGCTATTGCGCCATTTTGTCCAAAAAATGAAGAAAAATACACTGAAAGATGGTCTAGACACAAAAAAGGATGCAAAAAGAGATGCTAAATCCAGTTTTTGTTGTAGTGAATGAACATCTTATGTCAGGTCTTATAGTCCCTCGTAGGAGACAAGTGAATAATATGGATGTTTACCTACAACCATTGATTAATGAATTCAATGTATTATGGGAAGGGATACATGTATATGATGTGTCAAGACTCATCCCATCAGAGAGGAGTTTTACATTGTATGGCATATGTGCGTACACCACAAAGGATTATCTAAGGTTAGGAGTTTGCTGAGGTAAATATGTTGCTTGATTTTTTTTATTCAAAGCAATACTTTTTGGCGTATTTAATTTGGTGTGACTGTCTTGATCTTCGACAATAACGTGCTCTCTTTACTATAGCATCGCAAGTATTGTAACAAAAGGTTATTATGGATGTAAATGTTGTGGACCTTCTATGAATGTTAGGTGGTCCAAAGACCCATGAAATTCAGTGCATGACTTCTCTAGCTTATTCCTTCCAAAAAACCCCTCTTATAGAAAGAACAAGATCTACTTTCAATGGTAAATGAGAGTGAACTCAAAGGACTGAAATAATGAAATTGATTAACTAGCTTAGGGCATAGGACAGAGAGAAGAAGAAGGAATACACAAATATGTTCAATTCAAATGTGCAAAGGCTATGATTGATGATCTTGAATTCTTCAATACCTATGTTAAGAAAATGCCCAAATGGATGAAAAGGAAATCAATATTTTATGAGCTACCATATTGGGAGCATATTAAGATTGCCCGCTTACTAGGTCCCATGCATATATTTAAAAATGTTTCATGTTGTTTGTGGTGTCACATATCATCCAAAAAAAGTGTCAAGTTGGCTGTCACGAAAGATCTTATTTCTTCAAATACTAAAAATAAGGATTGGTCAAGACAAGAAAATAGAGGAGAGGTTGGCCCCTCTTTTCCATTTAAAAAAGACGATGTCCCATGGATTTTGAAGAAACATTATCTTAATTTGGAAAAGGTAGTCATATTGAGAGTGAATGAGCCTTATTTTTATGGGTATACTCTACAACGCTGCTTCACTGCAGATGAAAAATTGTTGGGTTTGAAATCACATGACCATCCAGGTCTTCTAAGGGTACGTATTGTTTTTACTTGTTATTTATATCTTTTACCACCCAAGTTAAAATTCAATTAACATTTTGCGTTTACTTTGTAGTGTCATTATCATGGGTATGTGAACCACTAATTTCCGGATTACCTATGGCATGCTATATCTAAATTATCTGCATTTGTACAATGGATCACATCAAAGGAGATTTACATCACTAGCATTCCATGGTGGTGTTAAGAGATAGCTGAGATTGTTTGTATGTTTGAGAGGAAACTGTCATCGAGTTTCATGGACTTGCATATTCATATTTTAATTTACCTATTCGATGAGGTTGAATTAGTCGAGGTGATCTCATATCACTATATGTTCTTCTTGGAGAGGTTCATGTAAAAAGTGAAGGGATTTGCTTGATAAAGGGAAAAAGATGAGGGGTCTATGAAAGAGGGGCACATAGTATATCAGTCGTTCTATTATGCGAGTTAGTACATCAAGAAAATTTACCACACACCAGGCGCAATGATTTGGGATGATGAACATGATGAGGACAAAAGGGAAGGGGAGGTACAACAAAGGGAAAAAATGCACATGATAAAGAGTACATCACTTGTCTTTTGATCTTAAAATTTATACATAGTAACTATTCACAACAAATTCATAAATTGATGCAACCAATAAATTCATTATGTACGATGTGGAGGCAACACAATTGTGAGTCACATTGTATGTAAAAAAGAGGAGGAAATAGGACATTGACAGAAAAAAACTTAGGTGGTTGCAAGGTAGAAGCATGCATTTTCCATATCATTTAAAATAAAATATGCCAATTATTTGTCCCAATAGTTGGGTTGCAGACCACGTCAGAGATAAATATGGTGCATTCGGTCGTTACCCTCCTGGAGAGGAGGATGCACTAATCATCGAAATGGGGTACAACAACTCAACAATAAAATATTTTTGTACATTTCTAACTTTAAAATGAAATTTTGAATCATAACATCTATGCTTAATATAGTGATACTTGGGTTATTAGACACATGACACCATAATTTGTTAACTTTTCTTACAGGTGCATTCGTTCCCATCTATGTGGGATTGTGGGCATCATTTTCACATCGAGGATGCTAATGATGGACATGTTACACAAGGCCATGGAGTGGAATTTGAGTTCGACAAATCTAGTCATTCTAGCCACTGCGATTGAAACCTGAAAGGAGGGAGGTTGGGTTATGTTGGAAATATACAAGAGATCATTCAAGTGGGATTCTCATATTTTCAATTTGTTATTTTTAGGTGCATGTGGTGGGACACATTCGATAGGAATAATATAAAAGAATATCGTGATAGTGGGTTGATATGTATGAAGTCTAGAAAGATGTGGGATGAAACTAAGGAGCCTTATGTTTCCCCAAAACATTGTAACCAAGTGTTCTTTTACCCGAACGTGTTCAATAAATATTGGTGGTTCATATTAAGACACGACCCTAAATCTAAACATGTTTTTGATAACAATAGTGCTATCATGCCAACCAAGGAAGATAATGAGGGTGATGGAAACATAGAGTGATATCTACATGTTTTATTTCATCATTTACAGATTGAAATATCATTTTGTTATTGTTACCTTTGTTTGTCTAATTATATTGTTTGTTTTTCATGTTATGATGGTGGAAATGGAAAGTTGATTACTGGATACAACGTTTAAACAATTTGGGTTGGTTAATAACCAATATGATGTGAAATATGTTTCATGTGATTGATCGGAATGATTGTGATTGAATGGAATGATTGCATGTGATGTGAAATATGTTTAATGTATATCGAGTAATTTATAATTGTATGGAATGATTGTATGTCATGAGAAATATGTTTCATGTTTATCAAGTAACTTGTGATTATATGGATTGATTGTATGTCGTTGTCCATAGTTAGAGATGATATTTGTAGCTTTTCATTTAGTTCATAAATGCAGTATGGGTTTTATCGTTTAATTTATTGTATTGTTACAATTCGATCAGAATCAACGAATTAGAGTACAAATTATCATTGAGGTTCATCATGTTTATTATTTGTTGTAATTTAATCTACTCTCATTTCAATGGGTCAAATTAAAGGTTATATTATACTTAGACACTTATATTTTATATTTTAGATACTTAGACACGTATATATCATTAGGGCAGAAAAAACTTATTGTAAGATTAATAAAATATGTATATCCTTTAAAATTTATGAGACATAATATATTGAAAATAACAAACAACATTTTTTTAAAATCCTATGTTTGAAATATGCATATTCATATCTATATGTAATTCAAGTTTCATTGTTGATGGGTTACTCCATTTGAATTTGGTTAGCATGGGTCTTGGGAATGTGCTCCATCTCCCTTTTATCATCTTCTCCAATCATATTTAATGGAAACGTATATAATTACCAATATTGGAAATAATTGCAATCCTTGAATACTAGCTAGCTTTGAGCATCCACAAACAAATCATATTAATTTTGTATTAATTATAACCAAACCTCATTTTTAGAGGGTAAAAAATGTGTTCCTTCAATGTGGACTAATGTTATATTATATAATGGAGATCATGATTAATAATTATAAGTTTGGAGAATGCAACTTTTGGGTTTACAATTGAGAGAAAATGTTGTTCTTTTAATTAAGTATTTGTCTTTCTTCCTATTAGAGCTTTGATATTTTTCATTGTAAAGTGAGTTATTGTCAAAACATAAAATCTTGAATGATACATTGATAGGTCATATTGATGTTAATATTTATATTTTTTTGCTATATTCATATCCATATATTATAATAATGTCTAGTCTAAAAATTCGTTGATTTTAGTGAAAACATGTGTTTTTTTTTCATCACAAATTTGAATAATTCTGATCGGAATTTTCCAAAATCTAGGTTACATCTGTTAGTCGAATTTCAAATTCCCTAGAGGTTTCTGAGGGTGCTAAATCCATTTATACCATCAAAATTTCCATTAGAACACAATTAACTTCAGATTTTGCAAAATAAAAAACGTCGGATTCTAGCAAAAAATGGTTGTCCGGACCAAATTGTCGATTTTTTAGACAACTCCTTGTATTGGTATTACATGGTACTACTTGATTTTTTGTTATGATGTTTGGTCAGACTTCTAAAAAATGAATCATTTATGTTTATCATTTGAATAATTAAGTTATACACAACATTATATGATGAAGAGTTATTTTCCTTATTAAAAATCATTATATATTATTTTGTAATGCTCAACATAAAGTTGCAACAAAATAAATGTATTATTATATAAGTATAATATTATGACAAATTGTACTGCAGTATTAAAAAAATTACAATACATTACAATCCATAGAAATTATATAAGAACAATATGAAAACCAATTAAAAAAAATATTATTACATAAACTGAAACATAATATTATGACAAATTATAAAAAATTATAAACATGATACTATGACAAATTATAAAAAATTATAAACATGATACTATGACAAATTATACAACAATCATGAATCATAGAGTTGCCACAACTTCATCCATTATCAATACAAAATTCAATAAAATATTTAATTCAATGATATTTTTAATTCAATTATATTATGAAAACATAAAAAATTTAACTTATATTAAGGTAATTTATGGTGACTTGACAACCAACTATACTTTCAAGTTTGTTTTCTAACCAACATATCAACCTATATGTGAAACCATACTTCAAATTGTCTACCAAATATAGGTTGAAATTATTTAATATGAAAAATGTTTGAAATGATGCTAAATTTTTTACCAAAATTAAAAACCCAATAACTTTCTTTACAAATGTCTAATACTTTGAAAACTTGTTAAGTCATGCAACATCTTGTTTCATATATCATAATTTACAATGCAAATTGTGATGTTTTTGTCAACTAAATTAATAGTTAGTGATTTAAAAACCCACATGATTTTGAATAGTACAAAGTTCTTTTACATAAGCATATGATCATCATAATTTTCAATCCCTAACAAACATAAACATCGTGATCATACCATCATAAACATCATCATACTAATATAGACATAACCATAAGCATAAACAAAAATGTACCTGCATCATCATCATTTTATCAACATAAACATAAACATACCATTATTATCAGTGTCAGCATCTAACAAACAGAAGGATAAACACCATCATACCATCATACCATCATTAACATAAAACAAAAAAATAAACATGAACATACCATCATAAACATTACGTTACATATTTAGATAACATATACATCTAACAGATTTAAACATCATCCGACACACATATCTATTAATAAACGTAAACCTAAATGTTCCATGATCATCATTTTCACCACATAAATATAAACATGCCATCATGATCACTTTAACCATCTAACAAATATAAAACACATCACCATCAACATAAACATGAAAAGTGCAGTACTATATAGATATGAACATATATAACATCAAAGTGATGATACAATATGCCAAATATAATAGATCTCCAGTCCAATAATTGCTATGCCATATCTGGTCCACCTCCACTAGAGGCATCGTCATCTCCACCAATAGAGCCAAAGGCAGTATCACCATGTTTGCTAGTAGATCCAGAGGCATCAAAACTTCCACCAACATAGCCAAATGCATCAATACCTATGCCAAGAAATAAATGAGCTCGGAATAGATAATCATGGATAGCTCCATAAAGTTGAATCGTACATCCCCCTTTGAGCATATCTATAATAGAGTCGACTGGAGTAGGAAATGGTGGATGGTCAGGCTGAACAGTAGGATCAACATGTCAGTGGAGTAGTAGTAGAGGGGATGATGAAGTAGGATTGAGAGGAAGGTTGAGTAGAAGTAGAGTATTAGATTATGAAGGAGGTGATGGAGGTGGAGGAGGAGGTAGATGAAATGTTGAAGGTGGAGGAAGAGGGGGTGGAGGCCAAGGAGGAGGTGCAGTGGATGTGGAGACTGTGCCACTAGTCAAAGTAGTTGGTGGAAAAGGAGGTGGACTAGGAGGTCGAGGATCTCTACTCTCACTAGAATATGAAATTCCATCAGTCCTGGCATCTAAAAGAATGAAAGCACCAATAATATGCTGCATCAATTTGCTCATATAAAGAGGAAGCATACCCCATAGCTCAACATACTGGTATTTCCTTTGAATCTCCCTGATCGAAACAAGATGAAATCCTCAATGTGCTAATAATATGGTCAAGCTAACCACAATGTCCGGTCAGAACCTCTGCTATGGCCTACATCGAAGGCCAGGTTTGGATAGCCGAGGCACCTCGAGCTGATCATGCATCTCCATGTCCTCATCCTCATCGACCTGCGGTGGAGGAGGCCCCATATCACTATCAAATGTGCTGATATCTATAAAATATATAATGCACAATAATAATTAGACAATTTCATTACACATAAATTTAACATAATGATTTAAAATATATTTCATTTACATTAAGTACAAAGAGAATAAAATGAAACTAAATTAATTTAAACATAACACTAAATTTATCAAGCGGCTTGTCCTGGGTGAAGTATAGGTTGGTACACCCTCTCTAATCCAACTACAGATATGGATATGCAACAATCTCTAATCGAGGTTGGTCGTCACCGCCTAACATGTCAATCACATCCATAGTAATCCTTGCAAGAAAGTCCATTTGTCCCCTCTTAGGCATCATCTGCCCCTACATGTGCATACACACATTTGTTATCAACCAAGGAGGGCCTCGATAAAACTATGGCTTAGCCTCCAGAAATCTCTATAAAAATGGACAAAACAAATATGAACCAAAATGGAAGTTTTCCCTCCTTCCAATAGATGCACAACATCTACTGAGAGCATAACAAAACTGTCGTAAAAAACACATACCACTTAATGCATATATGTGCCTACACTAAAGAATCAACATAATATAATAAAGGGAAGCTAATGCGATTCCCATCACTGGTGTGATGAGCGATGGTTGTCACTAACAAAGAGAGGCACCTCACATCCTATCTACCAAAAAAAACAGTGGAAAGTTGCACACCGCTGATCTGAAATTGAGTAGGCTCGAGTATGTTGGGATCAACATACCTTTGAGCATAGATCAACTGCATCATTTCTCCAGCTCTAGATGTGACCTTGGGGAACTGAAGAAAGCCATAAAATCTCCTAGAGATCCCGGTGATAAAATATATGTCCTCCTCAGTGGGTTGGAACCAGTACTTACTGGGACCAACTTGAAACACCTACCTATGATGATCCTAGTGTGCGATCAACTGGGTGAGGAACGTACTTTTCCCTTTGAGTGATGTTGCCTCATCATAGAAATTGAGGAGGATGACAACTCTCAAGAGGTGTTTGGATTGTGGAGTAATGGGACAAGGGTATAAATATCTCTCACTCTCCCCGACATCCCACTCTCTGTAGGAGTTATATTGATCTACTTGTGCTTCGTGTTACTACCTAGCCTTGAGACGATCATGTCTATGTTTCACATATAACATAAATGAGTCTCATAAGAATACATTTAAATTCATTATACAAGAATTATATCTACTAAAATTGAATATTAATTTAAAAAAAATCACAAATGATGCACACCTTTGCGAATTTTGAAGTCATAGAGATTGTTAACGACACTAATCCCTATCCCGTGTTATTGGGTATCGATTTGGAAATCGAAAACCATACTTTATCAATTTCAAGAAAAGAGTTCTATCATTTGAAAATGCAGAAGTCAGAGTTGTCTCACCTTTGGATCCTTTGGAGGATTAGAGGTATGTCATAACTGTAAGGGGATAATATGATGCTGGTGATTTGGAAAACATTTATAATATTTATTCTTAGATAAATTATTATGTCAATCCCACAACATATGGCACATTGAGTTGGAAGAGTGTTAGTCTATTTTCATCAAATTCTAGCAAAGCTCTTGAGAATTGGCATAATAGATTACATGAAGTTTCAATGCGAAGGTGTGCTCGGGTCATGAAGTCACTGCATTGAGTTGGTAAAGAGGTATGCAATCTGGCCACTTATAAAGGATTTCCTAATTTATATACATTTATTATTGATTTTGAAGTGAAAGAACCATAACAATAGAGACTGTTGGCATTATATGTGGCTCTGAAAGATACACCAACAAGGGGATAGGATGTTTGTAAACAGTTTATAGCAGGTTGGTCGCAGTGCATAAGAGTGCTAGAAATACGGTTTGGCTAAGGATTTCCCTATGTTGGAGAAAAATATAATGGTTTAACCAATCCCGTTGACCATATGACCACCTACAGTGCGCAAGAATGGGTTCATATGTTCATTCACAAATTGGATACGATACCTAGGAATTGGCATACATTCTTGAGCTTTGAAGAGGGATTGCAGACTAGGACAATATGGATGTAATTTTTATAGACACATTTAGCTATGGGGATGAAATTCCAACAATGGATGCAAGTTTTAGAGACAAATTTAGCTATGGGGATGAAATTCCAACAATGGATGCATCTATATAAGTTAACAAAGCAAAGATATTTAAGGAGTTATCGACACTAGTGTTTAATTTGTTGCAGTGGACTGCGACAGTTGAAAAACTGATGGAGTGCTACAATATTACAGGAGCTCCTGACGATGATGAACCAAGAGAGTTGCATATTCCAAACACTGAGGAAAGTCAATATCTGAAAGGACCAGAAATTTCATGCAACAATTTATTGAATTTCTTTAAGATAAAAAAAGGTAAATATTGGATCCTTTGAAAATCCTAAGTTCGCTAACATCAAAGATTATTGGGATGATGAAATAATAGGTAAAATTATAGATTTACGACATGACTTCCAAGATTTATTTGCTACCAAGTTTTTTGAGATGAAATGGATTGTTGGGGATCTAGGAGAGATAAAAATACCATCAAAGGCAGATGCCAAGCATGTTAAACAAATACCTTATAGACTGAATCCTCGGTATAAAGAAATATTTAAGGAAAAGCTTGACATAATGTTGGATGGAGAGATTATTAAGCCTATTGAATAGACATAATGTATTATCCCGATGGTAGTTCAAGATAAAAATACTGGATAAGTTTGAATTTATGTTGATTTGAGGAAGTTGAATGGTGCATGCTTACATGATCCCTTTCCTACACCATCATAGATGAGGTTTTAGAGAATGCTGGGGATCAAGAGGCTTATTCATTTACTAATGGATTTTCTTGATATCATCAGATAAAAATTTCCAAAGAGGATCGACTCATGGAGACTTTTGTGATAGAGTGGGGTTTTCAGTATACGGTAATGACCTTTGGTTAAAAAAATGCTCCTGTTGTTTTATCTAGAATAGTTTTCATTGCTTTTGAAGAGTTTATTCATAGGTTTCCGGAAGTCTATTTTGATGATTGGATAGTATATGGTTTACTCAAGAATCCTATTGAGAATTTTAAGGCTAATGTTAGGACGTTGTAGACATTAATATATTTATTTAAAATTGAAGAAGTGTATCATTTGTGCCCCATTTGGAATATTGTTGGGTCACGTGGTTTGTAAGAAGAAAATGTTGATGGAACCTGCATAAATTGCCATTATAGTAGACTTACTTGCAACAACTTCAGTTTCACAACTGAGGACAACTTTGGGACATATAGGCTACTATAAAAAGTTTATAAGAGGGTATGCTCAAATTACATCCCCAATGGAACAATTATTAAAGAAATATGTCAAGTTTCAGTGGAATGACAAGTGTTAGCAGAGTCTCAACACACTGAAGGACAAGATGGTGACAACACCTATTTTAGTGTTCCTTGACTTCAATAAAAATAATTTCAAGTTCATGTTGATGCATCATCGATTGTTGTAGGCACGGTTCTTGCTCAGCTAGGTGAAGGATCTATTGATCACCCAATTGCATTCTCTAGTATTAAACAATTAACATCAGAGAGAAAATATACTACAATAGAAAGGGAAGGGATACATATGATGTATTCCATGTGGAAGTTTAGGCATTATCTGTTAGTGGCCACTTTAAAATGTTTACAGATCACTTTTCTCTGAAGTACCTGGTCAAGAATGCAGTGTTGGGGGGGAATCTGTCGGTGGCTCTTACTATTTCAGGATTTTGAATTTGAGATTGTAGTTAAGCTGGGAAGACTAAATGAGGGGCCTGACCATCTGTCGAGGTTAGAGACATGATAAGAACCAATTAATTTAAATGATAACCTCCTAGATACACAACCCTTTTTGGTAAGAATGGTAGATGAATATTTTGAAGATGTTGTCAAGTTTTTGACTACAAGAATGGCACCAGGAGGATATATAATTGCATAGAAGAATAAGTTAGTTTTTAGATATGCAGATTATCAGCTGATATCTAGTTGGGTGTACAAGTTAGGACCATATGAGATCTTGTGTCAAAGTGTTCTGGAGCATGAGCAATCGATGATTTTAGTTGAAGCTCATGATGGTATTTCAGGAGGCCATTACACAGGGAAATATATTTTGTAAAATATATTAAGGGTTGGATTTTGGTGGCCTGTCAGGCATAAGGACGCAAAGGAGTATTGTAAGACCTATGGCGTATGCGATAGGACCGAAAAACTATCAAGGGGGGATGAGATTCCATTAGTACCGCAAGTGATGTTGCAGGCCTTCAACAAATGCGCCATTGATTTATGGGTCCAATCAACCCACCCGGGAAAGGGATTGGAGCAAGGTACATTATCACTACGACATATTACTTGATTAAATAGGTTGAAGTTGTACCAGTGAAAGATTGCAGTGCTACAACTACTGCTAAGTTCCTATTTGAGAATGTAGTTGCAAGGTTCGAATGCCCTTGAATTTTACCAAGTGATCAAGGGACTCACTTTATCAACAAGACTATTGAAGCACTCACAAAAGAATTCCATATATATCATAAAAAGAGTACTCCATATCTTCCAGAATCCAATAGGATTGTCGAAGCTTTCAACAAATTTTGGAGCACGCCTTAACAAAGGTCTACAATGTGAACCACGATGATTGTGACTTGAAGGCCTATGTAGTTTTATGGGCTTATAGAAAAACAAGCAAGAAATTGATGGGTCAGACACCTTTCAGGCTGGTATATGGACAAGAAACTGTCATGCCCATGGAGTATATTGTCCCAAGTCTAAGGATTGATGCATTAACTAGAATTTTTGATATTGGTGTTGTTGAATAACATTGGCATAACCACTCCTTATAGAAGAAGGCATATTTATTGCAATGTTTATGCAACAAGTTCAAAAAGAGTGAGAGAAGGCATGGTATGATCGCCACATTACTAAGAAGCAGTTTCAACAAGGGGGCTTAGTTCTCCTATATGATACTGAGTTTTTCAAACACCATGGTAAGTTAAGGATGCATTGGTTAGGACCTTATGTCATTAACTATGTGAAGAAGGCGGCATTGCACAAATATAGAAGTTAAATGGCGAGCCTCTCATGTTAGAAAAAAAATATCACATAGAAATAAAAATAAACAAGATGCCAATATAAAACATACCAACACATTAAAAGAGAGACACCAATATAACGTGGTTCACCTAAGATGGAATATGTCCACATAGAAATGGCAAGTCCTGCAACAAACCTATTGCACTTCCTCTTCACTCTCTCACACTCTCTCTCACACAATCATAGAGATTGTTTTACAATGCTACAATACAATACAATACATAGTCGTATTATGATGCTTTCATTTTATAGGGGAATTACCATGAGAAAATACCACGGATCACCCAATACCATGGGCCCGTAAATTGTTGGCCAAAAAGCATCCCAAAAAAATTCTTTCATCCCCCTGCACCCCCTTGCTGGGATGAGTGTACAGTAAAAATAAGGTACAAACATGACTAAACAATAACATCTCTAGATTAGGAAGATCATGCTCCACAACCAACAATATCCCACTTGGAGACTGATCACAACAACCCCATCGTTGCCGCACTTGCTGGATTATGCTTTGAACCTTGGACCTGACTAATTTCTCATCTTCACCTTCATGCTTGAAGGCCAACATAAGTTGAGCAAGAACTTAGTTTCTCTTTGGTTACTACCTTTGTTAACATGTCTGTAGGATTCTGGCTAGTGTGTATCTTTTCCAAGTTCAACAGCTTATATTCCAGAACAAATCGTATGAAATGGTACTTGAGATATGTTTTTTTAGTCTTTGAATGAAAGGTTGAGTTCTTTGCAAGATGAATGGAACTCTGGCTGCCACTATACAAACTGTTATTCTCTTGCTTCTTACCTAATTCCTCCATGAACCTCTACAACCAAATCATATCTTTAATAGCCTCTGTAGCATCAACATACTCTACTTCTGTTGTTGAAAGTGTAACAACCTTTTGCAGTTTTGAAATACAACTTACTGTTGTTACACCTCCAGTAAAAACATACCCTGTGGTGCTCCTCCTACTATCTTTATCACCTGCCATATATGCATCAACGTATCCTTATAAAATAGTGTCTGAACCTCCAAAACAAATGCATGAGAAGTGGTACCTCTCAAATACTTGAGAACCCACTGTACTTACCTACACTACTCTTTACCTAGATTTTTTATATACCTGGTCACAACTCCCACTACATGTGCAATACCTAGTCTTATGCACACCATGGTATACATCAAGCTTCCAATTGCTAATGAATAGGGAACCTTGGAAACATATTCTCTCTCTTCCCGTGTCTTGGGACACATCTCCTTACTTAGTTTGAAATGGATGGCCAAAGGTGTACTAATTGGTTTTGCATTCTACATTCTAAACCTCTCCAACACCTTCTCTATGTACTTACCCTGAGACAATGCCAATTTATGATTTTTCATGTCTCTTGTTATTCTCATACAAATGATTTGCTTTGTAGCACCCAAATCCTTCATGGAACATTATTTAGATAGTTTCCTTTTGAGCACATTGATATCCCGCATTCTAGTCCCTACAACAAGCATGTCATACACATACAATAACAATATAATATATCTTCCATTATCTATCCTCTTGAAATAAACATAGTGGTCAGAATGACATCTACTGTAACCTTGTTTTGTCATAAACTTATCAAATTTCAAATACTATTGTCTTGGATCTTTTTTCAGGAAATACAAGCTCTTCTTCAATCCGCAAACTAAATTCTCCTTCCCTTGACCTCATATCCCTGTGGTTGCTGCAAAAAAATATATTCCTCCAAAACCCCATAGAGAAATGATGCTTTTACATCTAACTTTTCAAGATGCAAATATTCTACCACCACTAGACTTAAAATAGTCCTAATTAAAGTCATTTTAACAACATGAGAAAATATTTCATCAAAATCTATACCTTTCTTTTGTGCAAACCCCTTTACCACAAGTATAGTCTAATACTGGTTCTTGCCTCCTTCTTCTTCCTTCAACCTGTAAACCCATTTATTCTACAATGCTCTTTTAATTGTAGGAAACTCAACCAAATCCCAAGTCCGGTTTCCTACCAACGAGTCCATCTCCTCATTCATGCCTTGCTCCTGCTTATTTCTAGTTTCCACCTGCATTGCCTCTTCATAAAATTTTAGTTCTCTAGAATCAATCATCAATAAATAATACAATGAAGGAGAGAATTGATCAGAGGGCCTACTTAACTTGGTAGATCTTCTTACACTTGCATTAGTTTAAGGTACTTGCTAATGTTCTTGATTTTTTGGTACCTTGAGGTACTTTCTACTATTCTTGATTTTTGGTACCTGCTACTGTACATCCTTTCAGGAATTCATAGATACAATTCATTTGAACCCAAAAATACCAGGGATCTAGGCCAGGGGCATTACATAATTCTCGCCCTTAAAGTCTACATCATCCTCGGTGCTTCATTGTTCAAAATACATAACAACATTTTCAAATTTAATTACATATAAAAATTTTAAAATAGATGAGGATATTCATCCCTTATCTATTCTTCAAGTTCCCAGGTGGCTTCCTCAGGATTGTAGTGGATCCATTAGAACTTTACTTGTCATATTGTTCTAATCTTGAGTGTTTTGATCCTTTTTCACAATATACAAATTGGTTGTGTTGGAAATTCCCCTTTGGGTTCCACTTGTATCACAAATCAATCAAGTACATGATCATAATTATAAACATACTTTAACAATGAAACATGAAAAAATTGTGGATCTTGACTGAAGGAGGAAAATATAATTCATTAGCCACTTGTCCAATTCTATTCTAGACTTCAAATGGTCCATAGAATCTAGCTGCTAACTTTTTATAGTTGTCCACTATTAATGAATTTTTTATGCCTTTAATATTTAGGAACACCTTGTCCCCAACTTGAAATTTTCTATGCATTCTATCCTTGTTTGCATAACTCTTATTCCCGTCTTGAGATGATTTCAAGTTATGTTTAATCTTGGCTACCTATTGTTCCATATCATGAAGCATCTCTGGCCCAACTATGAGCCCATCCACTAGCTTGTCCAAATTCACTGGAACATTACACTTTCTGCCATAAAGTGCTTCAAATGGACTCTATTTTAATGATGTATGATAGCACTGTTGTAAGCAAACTCCACTAAATACAAGTAATTTTCCCATTTACTGGGATTATCCATCACATACATCATGTGGCATGTATTTAATGACTTGATTTACTCACTTAGTCTTCCCATCCAATTGCGGATGATAATTTGTATTGAAGTTGAGTTTGGTTCCTAATTCTTTGAATAAACCCTTCAAGAAGTTTGAAGTGAACTTGGAATCTCGATAAAAAACAATTCCCTTAGGGATACCATGTAGTCTAGAAATTTCCTTCATGTAAATCTCAAGGATCTTGCCTTCTTTAAATGTTGATTGAACTGGTACAAAATGGGATGTCTTTGTCTACTTGTCAACCACCACCATGATTGATTCATGCTGCCTCAGTGTCCTTGGCAACTTGTTAATGAAATCAATGGTAACTACATCCCACTTCCATTCCAAATCTGGAAATGGATGGAGTAGACCAATAGGATGTTTATGCTATGCTTTTACTCTTTGGTATTCTAGGCACTGCGATATATACTTAGCCAATAGTACTCCTTTTTAATTGTTGTTAAAGTATTTTGGCAACCTGGATGACCCGCATAAGGAACATTATGCATCTCCTATAATATCAAATTCCTCAAATCACTTTCATTTGGTACATAAACTGTCATTGAAATGAAGAATTTCGTCTTCAACTAATGCATAGTTAGAAAATTTTAATGGTAGCTTTCTTGCTTTCAACGTTGCGCCAAATTGTAGATAATGATCGTCTACCTTCAATGCCTCGAGTAATCTACCCTTCATATATGAACTCCAGTCATTGATGGCTGAAACTTGCATTAATGGGCTTCTTCTACTGAGTACATCAACTAGTCTATTTTCTTTACCTTTAATGTACTTAATTTCAAAATTGAACTCACTTAGGAACTCAATCCATATCACTTGTCTATAATTCAAATGTGGTTTCTCAAACAAGTACTATTGGCGCAAGTAAGTAACTCCTTCAAAAGACTGAATTTATCTTCACACTATTGGCTCCAAACGAACTTCACACCCTTCTTTTGTAAAGATGTGATCGGATATACAATCCGAGAGAAAGCTTCTATAAAACTTTTATAATATCCGGTCAATCCCATAAATGATACAACCTTAGACATGTTTCTTGGAGTAGGCCATTCTTGTATCGCCTTTATTTTATCAAGGTCCAATGTTAGGCCTTCTTTTGGGATAATGTGACCCAAATACAACAATTGATTTTGATAAAACGAACACTTGCTAGGATTAGCGAATATTTGGTTCTCCCTCAAAATTTGCAAGGTAATCTTGAGATGTTCTTCATACTCTTCTTTAGATTCAGAATATATTAATATCTCATCTAAAAACACAATAATGATTTTTTCTAGATACTCACTGAACACACCATTTATTAAACACATGAATGTAGCAGGGGCATTTGTCAGTCCAAAGGGCATAGCTGTGTATTCATAATTTCCATATATAGTTCATAAAATTGTTTTACTGATATTTTCATCCTTTATGAGCACAAGGTGGTATCCAGACCTCAAATCAATTATTGAAAAGATTTTTGCCTCTCGCAACTGATCAAAAGGGTCATCAATCCTAAAAAATGGATATTTGTTCTCAATCATGGATTTATTCAACTGTTTGTAGTCCACACACAACCTGAACGTACCATCTTTATTCCTTGTAAATAATGTTGAAGCTCCCTAGGGTGAAATTCTAGGGCGTATGTAACCCTTCTTTAAAACAATTTGCATTCAAGCATTTGCAATTATTTTAGCTATGGAGTTCTCATCCTGTAAGGTGCTTTGGACATTGGCACAGTTTTAGAAACTAAGTCAATAGTAAAATAAATGTCCCACCTTGGTGGTAACCTGAGTACATCTTGGAATATATCAACGAATTCCTGTAGCACTATAATCTCATCAATGCATTGTTCCACATAAGGTGGTATCTCCTTGGCATTGATCACATATATTTGAAATCCCTTGCTAAGATACTTCTTCATTTGAATAGCTAAGATTTGTCTTATTGAAATCAGTCTTGGGATTCCTTTGATATGAACAATCTTACCATCATCATCCAAGCATGCTATAGTTTTGATATGGAAATTAGGAATAGCAGGATGCAATTCTAGCTAGTCCATTCCAATTAATATGTCATCTGGCCTGAGAGGAATTATGTCCAAATCCAATTTAGTATGGCACCCATTCATCTCCCAACAACAATTCTTGACCACTGAAGTAATTTTTCTCTTCATTCCTGTAGCTAGTTGTACCATTCTGGGTTTAGACATCTTACTGCTCTCTAACTTGCATTTTTCAACCAAATTAATATTTACATAGTTGTAAGAAGCTCCATAATCAATTAGAAATGAAATAGGAAAAGTATTCATTTTACCTTCAATTTCAATCATTGATGACTAGTGGTCCACCTGGTGATTGTCCAAGGCTGCATAAATACGAGGAATGCTTCTAGAAACATCTTCCACTATAGAGGTTTCCTTCATGCTATACATACCGAATTCCTTATTTTTCCTTTCTAAACATTTATTGAGGTAGTGGTCGCCTCCACATTTCCAACATTTGACTTGGAAAGGTTTCTTATGTCCAGTTGACTTGGTCATCCTACTTCGCTTTCTAGAGTAGGTTGATTGAAAGAATTATAAAAACTATGTTTGGTATCATGAGACTTAATTCCCTTTTTCCTTAGACCTTGCTTATCCTTTTGTTTGTGCTAAAAGATGCACCTTGCATGTAGAAGGAGCATGGCTAACACATCTTAATTTGAAATTACTTGATTAGAATGTAGTGGATCAAATAATTTGGATCAAGAAAGGTAAAGGAACCAAATTAATTGTATATAGTGTACTACCATTGGGCAATGGAGTAAAAAACACCCTGCAGTTTGAAGGCCATTGAACTACACATCAGATAAATGGATATATGATGATGAATACAAGATTGGTGAGGGTAAAAAAAGGTAGAATATCCACCAGGCTGAGAGACTTTCTACCAAATGGATTAGAAGGGTACTTGAACAAAGTTCACAAATAACATGCATTTACAACAAAACTTCACCGCTCGTGAAACCATTATTCATGAATAGCCATTGATCCTCAATGCCAAAAATTTATTCAAGAAAGATGAAATATATCGCGGGATCCATTCTTATCGNCCGCGGGTGTGAGGCCCCTTCGGGTGGGTCCGCCAGAAATTATTCCGTGGATGTAGCCCGTCGGTCAAGCCGGCGCGTGAACCACATTGAAAAAAAATAAAAAAAAATAATGGAAAACACAAAAGTTACAACCTAATAAGACAATTCTCTAGAATCTTCGAAGTCAGAAATAATTGCATGATAAAGATGCCCTCTGTCTTACAATTGAAATCATACAGGATTCGTACTTGTTACAAACTCTCTCGAGCCTCTAAAACTGAACCCTCTTTCGATTACAAACTGATAGTTTAAATAACAAAAATAATAACATAATCTTTCTCTTTGTTGGAAAGAAAATCCAATAATTCAAAGGAGTTGCAAATAGATGTCTCTAATTTTGGATGATGCTAAAGTTAGAATTGTTGTAGTTGGAATCAAATCCCCTTTATTGTTGCCTTGAAATCTGGGTCGAATCCTTCATTTGATGATATGATCTTGTTCTTATTAATTTTGCTCCTTGTACTTTTTCACCACTTGTCTTCCATCTACTAAGTGTTTTTGAGAGAAGCCTTTTCCTGTTGAGTTGTTTGAACTGCTGGATAAATTTCCTTGGAATATTGGTTCGATGCTAGATAATCTGAGATTTGTTATTGACCTTATAAACAGACGATTCATCAATTGGTTGGAAAATTAGTTGAAAGGATGCTAATAATACTGATATTCTGAAATGATGGAAATTATTTGCCACTTATTAAAATAACTATTTATCAACCAAATGTTTTAAATGTTTGACCTCAAGATGTTCTACCATCAAATCTAGAATGATCAAATTTGATCCTCTCTTTTGAACTACCAAAAATAAATCATGGAACTTTGTGATTCATATCATTGATATGTTATGCGATTTATCGAGGAGAAAAACTATAGCGTGTAAAAGCTCTCTTCTTTGATTCAAAGCATATAATATGGGTATCTCCACATGTATTTTATTTGAAATTGAAGCTATTCCTTCAATCCTAATGAATTCTCCCTTTGATGCACTCAACAGTTTGTGATTTGGATAGTCAACTGGATATCCCGCATGAAATAATAATAAAAGGAATAAACAATTTTTTCAGAAGAAAAATAGGTGTTCCTTGATATTAAAAAATAATCAAAGGTAACTGCTACAATAACCATGACATAATGCCATTCAAATGATATAGGTATATGTAACAGAAAGCAATCCCAATGAATTGGACAAAAGAGACTGACAATCCCAGAGAAAGATTGAAAGAGCAAAAAACCACAGAGAGAACATAATGAGCCCAGATCGGATTATCCAAGGAGAAATCCTGAGTGGATAAAACACATCCTAGGGGGATAAAAAAAGTAAATATCCCCGACTAATATAAGTGAACAAGATAAAGAGTCCCATACTCGAAAAAGCCAAAAAAATGACTATGCCACGAAAAAACTGATATGAACTCTTGAAAGAGTTTCAACAAGCCTTCCTCTATAATTTCACCTTCCCAAAATTCTGAGGTGAGATGTTCAACCTTCATTTTAAGTGCTTCATTGGATAAGTTGTCTACACTCATATTGTGCTCCCTATAGACATGCATAAATTCAAGGGATAAGAAATCCTATATGATTTCAGAAATCATGTCTGTTTTCAGAAATCCTATCACACCAGTGATCCAAATTCAAAGCAGAAAGAGTTGCTTTCGAGTTTATCCAATTTATAATCACCGAGGAATCTCCTCGAACATAAAGAGATGGAACACCCATAGAGGCTGTTGTATAGAGTAGAGCCCAAAGAGATAAAAGATCAACCCTCTTGTTAGTACTGGGTACATATCCCATTTTGCAGAAGAAAAAAATGTGGCTGATTAAGATACAGAGTGAAGCTAGCACCCCCAAAATTGTTGGCATCAAGCCTGTAAAAAAAACTACATGGGAAGCTAATGTGCTCAACAGGCCCGATATCCATGGAATTTTTTGTTTTGAAAACCCTTGAGTAAGATATGACCAGATCCATCGTTTTGTAGCTAACATAATCCACATCCGGATGTCGACCTTCAAAGATACAAGAATTATGATATAACCACATATTCCATATGTAAAAAGAAGGCATATAAAAATACTCTCTCCTATGCTTAAACTAGTATGTGAGATTTTCAACCAAAGAAAGAGAGGTCCAGGGAAGGGGAGAGTTATTAAGTTTATAGAGTCTATCTCTAACAACCATCACGAATGGGAAAGAAATAAATAGGTGGTACACATTCTCCTCATTTTTATTACACAGGCATCACGTGTTGGGCCCACACCACCCTCTCTTTAACAAATTATCCCAAGTGAAAATAATATTTTCCAGGATGAGCCACAAGAAGCACTTTTTTTTTAGCAGTATATGCCAGGACCAGAAGCACTTTATTTTTAGAGAGTTTTATATCTCCATGAGATAATCCATCTATGTACAAAGACCATTATACCTTCCAGCTACCACCCAAATATAGATCCTCTGCAGAGAGCCAATAGGAGTGACCTAAGGAACCTTCACCTCTGTTGGAAGCATGGTTAAGAGAACTAATGCCTAAGTCAAGGAGGTAGTCTAGAAGCTCCTTCGAAAGGTGAGGGGAAGAGTTTTGTCCCAAGATGGGATCAATACCAAGTTTAATGTTGATACCATTTCCAGCTTTCCGTCCCATTTTACAACTAATCCATGAGAGCGTTCTGATAAAACTATTCCAGAAAATGGAAGTGCCCTTTACTGTGAAACGTTTCTTTCTTGACCAGTCCTCCAAAGAATAATTTTTAAGATATTTGGTCTTGATCAAAGAGCTCCATATACCTATACCATTTAAAACTGTCCATAAACTCTTGAGCCAAAGAGCTATTCCAAGGCATTCCAGATTCTTTATATTCCACCCACCATACTCATAGGTCTTGGAAAGAGTCATCTAGTCCACTAAGTGTAAACACTTCTTCTGAGTCGCATTACCCCAAAGAAAGGAAAAGATCCTTTGACGTAAACTATTCAATATATAATTTGGAATTTTTACCAATGAAAACTAGTAGTTTGGAATCCCAGATAAAACATAACGTATAAGTATTAACCTTCCTCCCAAGGAGAGAAACCTAAGAGACCAAACACTGATTTTTTTATCTAATCTTTTGAGTATCCATCTCTAGTCATTCACACCATATCCCATAGGTTTAAGACAACATCCAAGATAGTTGAAGCCACAATCAATGTGTTCCATATTGAAGGGCAAGACCTCCAAGATACTCCTATGATTATTTTCATCGACACCATTAAAATGAAAGGAGGATTTTGACAAACTAATACACATACTAGAAGCAGTGCTGAGGAGATATAGTCTTTCCTTATACGTGAGCTATTCATCCAAAGAATTAGTTTCGAATAGCACCACGTAATCCATGAACAATTGAAGTGTTAAAGCTAGGTGTCTGGAGAGTTTTACCCCTTTGATAATGCCCCTACATTTTTCCACGTTTATGAGTAGGCTGAGTCCTTCAATAGTTAAAATGAAGAGAAGGGGGGCCAAGGGGTAGCCTTGACAAATGCCCCTTGAAGCCTAAAAAAAATCCGATGGAGAGCCATTTAACAAGACTGAGAAATTTGGTGAAGCAATACACCCCATAATCCAATTAGCCCCAACCAAGGGAATGCCAATTTGTAACAAGACCGGACGCAAATAGGTCCAATTCACCATGTCAAAAGATTTTACAAGGTCCAACTCCAGAGCTAGAGCCTTCAAATTTTTAGACTATGGAATGCAAGACTTCCTGAGTGGTTCCCACATGTTCCAAGATTTGTCTGTTCTTTAGAAAATCATATTACTCTGCAGAAATAGTCTTTCCCAAGATCGGCTTAAGGCGATTCGATATAGCTTTGGAGATGAGCTTATAAATCAGATCACAGAGGGAAATGGAGGGGAATTCAACACAATTTTGAGGCTTTTCACATTTTGGAATAAGAGTTATGAATGTAGAGTTGAGGGAAGAGGGCACCCTCCCATCAATCCTGGGCTGCTCTACTCCTTTAAGAAGATCATCTCCCACAAGCTTGAAAAACCAGAGAAAAAATTCTACAGGCCATCCATTCAGACTAAGGCTTTTGTCCTTTTTAAATCCCTTCAAATCCACTTCTAACTTGTCCAAAGCGATTTAGAATCAGGCTTTTGTCCTTTTTAAAGCCCTTCAGAGCCACTTCTACCTCTTCCAAAGTCACTATAGAGAAAAAGGATGATGCATCTTCGACAAAAAGGAGAGGGATATAGATTCATCACCTTGGGTTGGTCGAAAATAAAGGAATAAACAATTTATAATAACATCGAGTTGTCTAAAGAGGGGACTTTTAAACCTCTTTTTCCGGCCGGTTTTTACCAGTTTTTGGTCATGAAATCTTCGCGGAATTTTCAAAACGTTCAAAAACATTGCTAGATTTTACAGAGTGTGGATGCCTGGGGGTTTCCTGTCACCTAATTTCATTTCTGAGCTTAAAATCGCCCAACAAACAACATAAATTACATATTTTGTAAATTAAATTCATCAGATTCCAGTAGAAAATCAACCTAAAAGTCAAAAAGTCCCCTAGTTAGACAACTCCTAATAACATTTGCTCCATTATTGTTCAATGTCCAAATGACCATGCTTGACCCGTTGTCTTTGTCTTGGCAAATTTGAAACAAAAAACTAATATTTGGAAGCTTGGGTTTGACACTTTTATATTTTTAATGTAGTGTTAAGTGAAGACAATGACATAACGTTAATACGAGATATGGGAAATGGGACAAGACTCATATACATTTAACATGAAAATACTCTGTTCCCATTTTTATAACGAAAGCCATTTTTAATATAAAGCATTATTTTAAAACTATAAAAAATAATTTTAAAATAACATATTATATATATATTAATTTTTTAATATTTGGTTTTATGCAATAAAAATAAAGGTTAATAAGCAATATCCCATGAAATTAAAATGCTATAGGTTAAATTTTGATGACAGGGTTATATGTAAATGAAGAAAGAAATGGAGTAATTTGGTATGGAAATATAGAGCATCACAGAGACATAGCAATGTTCATCCTCATGGAATTTAAGACCCGATGCAAAGGATTTGAGGCTTTTAACCATTTTTGATACTTTGTTCCCATTTTTATAACTAAAGTGATTTTTAAAATAAATATAAAGAATTATTTTAAAACTATAAAAACTAATTTTAAAATAACATTATATGTGTGTGTGTTGTAATCACTCAGATTGCAAGGTTACCAATAATACACATAAAGAATCATATAATCATAACAGATAAAGAGACAATAATAGTGGATAGAATAACAACTTATATTATTCAATACACATGTGGGTTCATACATAAAACCAAACCGAGTTCTTATCTGGTTCAATAACCTATTTAGACATTTACAAAACAGTTATGGTAGCTACCTGTCGTTTCACCCAACCGACACAACCGATGAGGCCAGCCTAATCTACAATTAGTCGGCTAACGAGTCTAGTCGGCTAAGCCAACTAGCTCCTCCAACATCTCCCCTAGGAACAAAATCTTTCTTCATCTCGAAGAAATAGGGGAGGTAACAAAAATGACTGTCTCAAGTAGTTCCTACAATTTCTTTGTTATGGACTATGTTGTCTGATTGATGGTTCTTTCTGCACACAAATCTCCACAATGGCTTCTGTTGTAACTGCTAACTGGTTCTGGAATTCTTCCCAATTGCAGACTGCTTTCTAGATATCGATGGTCAAGGTTGTGATGCTTGACAAGTTCGACATCTTCTGCTGGATCGACAAGTCCACAATATTACTCACGTCGGGGTCCAAAAATTGTGCTTTCTCATTTGCAGTGTCAAGTAATCTCTTCATGTGTGGGCGAATCTCGTCGAGGTTTTCCAAGCTCATATTGCCTTGAGTTAGCCATTGGTGTGCTTGCTTCTCAAGTTTGTCCAGCTTTTCTATTTCTAACATAAGTTGGTCTTGAATTGTTTTGTTCATTGTTTTTGTGTCTCCTCGTTGGATCTGTAATGATTTAATTAGCTCACGTGTATTTCTTAGCCGCTGTTGTCACGTACCCCAATTTTGTAAAATTATGTAAATTGTTTTATTATATTTTTGAGACATTATGTTAAACTTAATCCTAAGTAGGGATTGATGACTCGGCAGAGTCAACAGTAATGGAGTGTAATTCAGAATATTTTATTATTAATAAATAAATTATGGAGACAACAGCATGGGAGAGCTGTTAAAAAGAGGTTACTGGTCAAACTGGTGGATGGATCTAGGTGGAAAGGAAAAAGACAAGTGGCAGCATCCTCAAACACTTCCTAAGTTGCAGGTGGCAACTTCCCTATATTTGGGGTCATGATTCCCCAAGAAAGTGGAATCAGAGCAGGTGGCTCATTAAATGACAACTAACCCAAAAAGACCTAGTCAATCTTTTAAAAGTACTCAATGAAGAGAGCTGAGGCTGCTCAGTTATTTTTCCAGAGAGAATTCATTCAGGTGAATGTTATTCAGGAAATCCATTGAGGAAGAGGGAAATACAGTAAGGAAGTTGTTTTAGGAGGATTGCTGCAGTAACTTGATTTTATTACAGCTTTTTGGGCTGAGAGAACTCACTGATAGTTCTGAGTTAATACTGAGTTTGAAGACTGGTATCTGACTTTGCTGCACCTAGTTCCAGCCAGGGAGACCAGAGCAAGCTCGGGGGTCCTGAGAAGTCGTTGTCTGAGTGCTCTCTAGGAGTTGGTAGGGAGGAACGGCCTCCCATTGCTGTTGTTGTCCACAGCTAAAACAGGTTCTGTCACTTATTTCTTTATGTTTACTGAGTATGAATGGACGCATGTTATGTTTATTTTAAATGTATGAGGAGTTAGTCAGTTTAGTAAAGTTAGTATATCAGAATATCAGTAGTTAAATCTATTAAGAGTTACTGTATTTTTCTACGTCTGGGATCACCAGACCGTACTCTAGCACAGTACCTCGGTATTGTGAAGTAATATCCTTCTGAACCGAGTTTCCTATTGTAACTACAAGTATTTCAGGAATTTGTAAGTTATTTTCTTATAGTTTAAAAAAAAAAACTACTTCCTAGTACTGTATATTTGTTTCCTGTAAACACTAGTTGCATTAAAGAAAAGATAGACTAAGTATTTCTGCTGTTTAAGTCCTATAATGGTTATTTTCCAGTTTAAAAGAATATAATCTCTTAATGTTGAAAAAGACAATACTGACAGTAGGATATAATTATTTATTGGGTTGATTTTACAATTAAAACCTAGTGGTGTTAGTCTGTATTTTGATTAAGAATGCAGTTAATCAATTACTGCATCTTATTTTATTTCAGCTAAACTTAACAGATTACAAAACTGTTTATCTATTTCTACACATGATAAATGAATGTTATTATGTACACAAGAACTTATATATATATGTATATGATAATAAACTTTAATATTAAATGAATATTATGTAAAAATACTCAGGCTTTATAACTAAATAAATATACTAAATTAAACATTGGATAACAACATTAAATAATAATCATAGAAGCATTGGTAAGAAACAATATCATTATTGTATCACTAATAATGTATCTATATTATATACATTATAAAGTAATATTTTATTACTACAATTATAAACTTAGACTATTTATATTTGATGAACTAATAAATAAGGTTTATCTATAAACTATTTATACTCTATGTAATACAAAGTAAATAAACAATACTTAAGACAAACGTAAAAGTTAATAAGAGTACAACAGGTTTACAGAAATTGAAAGCCAGTTCAGAAAACTCAATAACAAGCTATTTAACAAAAAGTTGGAGAGTACTTATCTCCAGAATTCTTTTTATAACAAGATAAATCACAGTATTTATAACATGACTAACAATAATATAAGAAAGTAGAATCAACGCTTATGATGTTGGTATAAGGGTATAAACCCTACATATAACTTAAGAAGTTAATACATAACAGATAAATCAAAATACATAACCCTAATAGTATCTTTATTAAATAAAGAGTTTATCAATAGTAAAATAACTCAGATATTATTTTAAACAAAAGAAATAACAGAACAGTAAAATGCTTAAATATCGAGCTTAACCATTATGGTTTAATTCATTTATTCTACTCACAGTTACAGACAGAATTTACAATTTAATTCATAATGGACGATTAAGAAACTGAACTTAATCTCATATGTAAAATTTCGGGATGAACCCTATAAATCCAGTTTACACAATTAAAATAAATACTAAGAGTTAAGACAATATTTTCACCTACGGCCGCATAATAAAACCACAAGATAATCTGTTATAAACCCATATTTAATTATTTCCTGTGCATTGCATAGATTTAAAACTGTAGATGGTAAAACAAACTAGAAGATACAGTAAAATAATAAAACCTTTATATTATCAAATCTCGGGTGAAAACCCTAAATACAAAAAGAGTACAGTAAAGAAAGCAAACAATCGAGGTCGTAACCTCATTTGCAGACAGGTTACAACTCTGTACTTCCTCTTATTTACAGCATTTAAAAACCAGAAGGAAACTATCATTTTACACGACAGCTAAGCTGTAACACCCATGCTTATCGCAGAGGTTAAACCTGTTAAAAGCTAATTTTAACCTACAGCTAGATAAGACTGAACGGAACCAAGTAACCACCAGAGTCGCGTTACTCAAAGCCATTCACTAACAGCCCTATTAAACCAGCAAGGAGGAACGCCATGGTTGAGACCAGGCTTACCGGGGAGAAGCCATTAGCCGAAAACTCGCGTTTTCCTTTCCTCAATAAAAGACCCAACCTGCAATGCGAAGGGACAGTTTATTAAACCCTTAACAATTATTGTTTAAACTATATTCTTGAAATGGAAAACGAAAAGTTTAAACTGTAGCTTACCGGCAAGTTTGAAGGAAGTGCAACCACCATAATTAGACTGATAACCACGAGCAGAAGAAGCATAAACCCTTCCTTAGTCACCGAGAAGAACGAGCTGGAGAAAACAAAGGATACATTCCACAATGGAAACACTGACAGTATCAAGTTGAAAGATACACACACGCCGTGATAGGGTCGACAAGGGTGCCAAAGGGAAAAACCCTAGGTTTTTCAACAACCATATGGCCGCCAACATCAAGCTACAGACTTCCACACAGTGCAGTAGACGAGCACAAAGGACTGAAGCAGCATAGAAGCTGCTATCAAGTAGTGCAATAGCAAAAATTGGACCAGGAGGGTTCACAGAGCGACCAAGCCCGAAGGCGAAGGAGAAATGGAAAATTAGGGTTGAGTCAACGATTTTATAACACCAATGCATGGTTCTGGAGTGACCACGTAAGTACTTCAATATTTTGCATGTGGTGGGTCAAACTCTAATGTTTCATGACGAACCTGCCATCGATTGTTTTCCAAACAAATCATAGCATGGATATTCCACTTGGTCGTTATACTATGGTTTTTTACCTGCCACATAATTCACAATCTTGAACGTTAGAATAATGCCCTTAAGACTATGCATTGTAAATGTTAACACTTGCATTTTATATATTAAAACTTTGCATTATAAACCTCGTTCAAGATTAAGTCTTGAAGTATTTTAGACATAGAGGATTGGATTTTAATTATAAAAGTTATAAGGATATGGGTATAATGTTAAGTTATAAGTTGTGCATAAAACTTACCATTGTATTGCCATTTACCCTAGTCTCAAGTGAAAACAAGAGATATATCATTTCTTTTAAGTCTATAAGATAATGGAGTGATGTTAGGTATAGTTGTTTACAATGCTACAACTATAATGCCTATTGATATAGCCTTGCATAGATGGTAAAAGACTAGTCATTTTCTCTTTATATGATTTTAACTTGTAGAATTCAAACTATATAACCCACAAATTTGGAATAAGGTTATTCTAGTCTATTTTTACTTGTATTTACCAACATAATAACAATCTCTTAATAGTATTAGATTCTTTATGATAACAATTAAACTTTTGTTATCTTCATGCTCAAAACTTTACAAGGATTGTGTAGTTGAGTGTATGTTAGGCAGTTTATGAAAACTATTATAACCATTCTTGTTGGTAGTATAGTCTGGAAACTCATAAATGAGTTTAATCATAATAATCTAGAACTAATTCTAAAGATGCTTATAGATTTCATTCAATTGTCAATCATGGAAATAGAAGTAGTTTTTTCCAATCAATGCAAACCCTTAAAATGTAAGAGAAGACATGTATCAGACAGTAAACCTTGTAAATTGCTGGAAGTAAGAAAAGTATATATTGATATTTTAACTCTAGATCCTTACAATTGTAATTATAGATCAAATCATATTATGAATTTAAAACTTGGCATGATGCAGTAACAACGGATGAGTAGAATAGGATCTGAATATGGTAACCCAGTTGTAATTATTGTGCTAGATAGGAAATATTATTTACTTCTACTTTTGTATTTCAGTAAACTCATCAAATGATCCAGCACTACATAGGGATACTTAATGCTGATGCTATAAAGGAAAATAGCTAGCTTATTCTCTAATAATTTCCAACTTCCTATCAGTAAGATCTTAAAGAGATTATAGGAAAAGCCTTACCTTTAAAAGCTTGATAAACCTGGTTAGTATGCATATACTTTTACTGAATGTTTTGGTACAGCAATTTGTTATCTAATACTTTAAATATTGGTTAGCAGCGACCCAAACATTACCTGGATATCTGTAAGAGAAAGAAAAACTGCTGCATTAGCTCGGAAGCTAAGTAAGCCCAGTCTGTCATTGCAATTCCCCTTGTGGTTGCAAACAGAAAACAATCAGTAACTGACAAGAAACTCATATTTAAAGTTAAGTGTAACAAAAGATCATTCAGTTACAATTCTGGTAACATAAACTAATCAAACAGTTAATTATTGCACTTCATAAGATTATATTCTATTTTTAAAAAGTTTTAAATTTTTCAGAATTTTTGGGGTTTGACATGTGGTATCAGAGCATGGTTCAAATACTAGGCCTTGATGTGGCCCAACTAGTTTCCGCAGAACAGTAAAAAAAAATTTATGTACTAACTTGTAATTTGTTTTATGCAAAAGCAGAAAAATTCTTTTTCTGAATCTAAAAGGCAGGTATGGAGAAGCTGGGAGAATATGCTGAGGAGTCTCCAAACACTGAGACAAGACAGATGTGTAGAGAACCTGTGATATAGGAGGTAACTGCTCACTCCTCAGAGCTGATGCAGACTATAAAGAATTTAAAGACTAAAATAGAATCAGTCAAGAAGGATAATGAAAGGATTCTGAAAACTCAAGAGGAGTTAAATCGAATTTTGATGGAAAAATTTCAGACTGAAGGGAGAAGTAAAAGATCTGAATCTGAAGAAGCTAGCCATCAGAAAGGATCTAAAACGATGAAATTTGCTAAAGCTGATAGCAGTTCCTCATCTGAAAGATTCAGGGAACAGCAAAGCTACTACTCTACTAGTGACAGTAGCGAGGCTGAACTGTATAAGAGCAAGAAAAAGTACAGGCCATATGAAGAGATTTCTGGGGAGTTCAAGAAAATAAAACTCCCAACTTTCAATGGAGAAACTGAAAAAGGAGAAGAGACAGAATCCTGGTTATCCGGGATGAGAAAATATTTTCAGATATACAACTATTCAAATCAGCTGAAGGCGAGAATGGCCATCTATAACCTTTCTGGGAAGGCAGATATATGGTGGCAAGATTTGAAAAGGGTCAAGGGGATCAAAGAAAAAGAGATCAATTGGAGTACCTTTAAAAGGTACTTTAAAAAGAAATTTCTGTACGAACAATACTATGACGAAAGGGCCAAGGAATTTTATGAGTTAAAGCTAGGGTCCATGACAATGAAGGACTTAAACAGTAAATTCTTAAGTCTGTTAAGGTATGTGCCATATTTAGTTGATGAGAAACCTAAAGTAAAACGGTTTCTCAGCTGTCTGCCATATGATATAAAGGACAGAATCGAATATGATAATCCAAAAACTCTGGAAGAAGCCACGTGGAAGGCAAATTTATGTTTTGAAGAGAACAAAAAGAAGGAAGGAATAGCCATCTGGAAGGCTAAAAAGAACGGTAATCAGCCTGAATTTAAGAAAAAGGAGTTTGTACCTCAGAAAAATTTCAGGAATAACAAGAAAAGAAACCATTCTAATGGTAAGAACTTCCAGGGAATAAAAAATGGTGCTTCTAATAATTCCAATAACTTCAAGGGCAAGGAGGCTTCAAACAATCATGGAAATTTCACTAAGAATTTCGAATGGAATGAACCTGTTAAGTGCTGGGAGTGCAATGGCCCACACTATGCTTCAGTTTGCCCAAATTGGAAGAAGCCAAACAACAATATTCATACCATACAAGATGAAATGACTGTTGGAGACTTTGCAAGGACTATGTCCCGAATCAATGCAGCGTTGGAGAACCGCCAAGCTGATTATCAAACTTCCATGGTGGAAGTAGAAGGTATGGTTAACAAAACTCCTGTAACTATTTTAATAGATACAGGTGCTAGCCTTAGTTATATTTCACCGCAGATAGTAGAAAAGTGTAATCTGACTGTTGAAAGGTTTGATAACTCTTGGTTAGTACAACTAGCCATTGGGGCAAAAAGAAAGGTAATCTGTTATGTTAAGGAATGTGCTCTAGATATGAATGATTTTAAAACTACTGTTAAATTAAATGTTTTGCCACTTGGCTCGTATGACATACTTATTGGTATGGATTGGTTAGAACAGCATAGGGTAGTTTTAAACTGTTTTGATAAAACCTTTACGTGTGTGAATAATAATGAACAGCCTGTAACAGTTAAGGGTATTCTTAGGAAAACTGTAATCAGGCAGATTTCTGCCTTACAACTTAAAAGAGCAGTCAGGAAAAGGTGCAAGGCCTATGCTGTAACTATTATAGATGAGGCAAATAAGTCTGAAATAAATAAAATAAAAATATAGGATATTCCTGTGTTAAACGAATTTACTGATGTTTTTCCGGAGGAAATTCTAGTATTACCTCCCAGGAGGGAACTGGATTTCACAATTGAGCTGGTACCAGGTGCTGTACCCAGCTCGAAGGCTCCGTATCGTATGAATATTCTGGAGCTTAATGAATTAAAATCACAGTTAAAGGAATTAATAGATAAGAAATACATTCGACCTAGTGTGTCCCCTTGGGGAGCACCAGTAATCTTTGTTAAAAAGAAGGACGGAACTATGCGACTTTGCATAGATTACCGTCAACTAAATAAAATGACAATTAAAAACAGATATCTGTTGCCCCGCATAGATGATCTGTTTGATTAGCTACGTGGAGCTACGGTGTTCTCTAAGATAGACCTGAGATCAGGCTATCATCAGGTGAGAATTAAAGAAGAGGACATATTCAAGACAACTTTCAGAACAAGGTATGGACATTACAAATTTGTCGTAATGCCATTTGGGCTTACTAATTCCCCAGCCATCTTTATGTGTCTAATGAATAACATAATGCATAAATACTTGGATAAATTTGTTTCTCGTATTCATCGATGACATCTTAATCTATTCTAAAAATGAAGATGAACATAAGGAACATTTACGGATAGTCTTACAAGAATTGCGAGAGCAACAGCTCTTTGCAAAATTCAGTAAGTGTGATTTCTTCAGGGATGAAATCCAGTACTTAGGTCACGTGGTGACTGAGGAAGGGATTTCAGTTGATCCTGAAAAGATCCAGGCAATCGAATATTGGCCAGTACTAAAAGACGTAACAGATGTTAGGTCCTTCATGGGAATTACCGGTTATTACCGGAGATTCATAGAAGGCTTTTCAAAAATAGCCAACCCAATCACTTCCTTGCAAAAGAAAGGCAAGAAATTTGATTGGAACTTAAAATGTGAAGAAAGCTTTAAGAAATTAAAAACTTTATTAACAACTGCGCCTATTCTAAGAATAGCGGATCCTAATAAGGATTTTGTGGTTTGCACCGATGCTTGTAATGATGGTCTAGGCGGAGTGCTGACTCAGGATGGGCATGTCATAGCCTATGAGTCCAGGAAATTAAAGATCCATGAAAAGAATTATGCCACTTATGATTTAGAGCTTGCTGTTGTTATTCATGCCTTAAAAATGTGGCGACACCATTTAATAGGCAGAAATTTTACTTTAATGACTGATAATAAGGGTCTAAAATACCTTTTAGATCAGCCTAACTTAAATGCAAGGAAAGCAAGATGGTTAGCCTTCTTAAGTGAATATGATTTCGAAATTCAACACATAAAAGGAAAAGAAAATAAGGTAGCTGATGCTTTGAGCAGAAATGCAAAGCTGAATTTTACAACAGCAATCAATACTTATATTTCTGATTTAAATGAACAGCTGACTGAAGGGATAAAATTGGATGAAATTTATCAAAAATTACAAGCTACAGCTAAAGAAGAACCTACAGAAAGTTTAATAAAGGGTTATAGTCTAAATAAAGATGGATTTTTATTGTTTAAGGACAGACTGTATGTGCCTAATGTGTCTAAGGTTAAATTGTTGATTCTGGATGAAGTTCATAAAACCCCTTACTCAGGGCATGCCGACTACCAGAAGACTGTCACCATGTTGAGAAAAGATTATTTCTGGCCTAATATGAAATCTGAAGTAGCTGAGTATATAGCTAGATGTTTGGACTATCAACAAGTGAAAACATAACATCAACATCCAGCTGGGTTACTGCAACCTTTTCCTATTCCTAGTTGGAAGTGGGAAATAATCAACTTAGATTTCATTACTGGATTACCCAGAAATCAAAATTAGAATGATTCAATTATGGCGGTAGTAGATAAATTAAGTAAAGCAACACATTTTATTCCTGTTAAAACCACTTACAAGGTTGCAAACATAGCTGACATATTTCTAGAGCAGATTTTTCGGCTACATGGTGTACCGAAGGTTATTATTTCAGACAGGGATCCTAAATTCACAGGGAATTTCTGGAAATCCTTGTTTAAGGGATTAAACACAACACTGAATTTCAGCACTTCTTTCCATCTTCAGACGGACGGACAAACTGAAAGAGTTAATCAGGTATAGGAAGATCTGTTAAGAATGTACGTTAAGGATCAACCAGGTAAGTGGGAGGATTACTTGCATTTAGCAGAATTTGCATACAATAACAACTATCAATCATCAGCTAAGTTCAGTCCTTTTGAGATTCTGTATGGGCGTAAATGTAACACTCCTATCTCCTGGAATAATCCAGTAGATAGATTAGTGTTGGGACCCGAATTATTAAAAGAAATGGAATAGATTGTGAAACAAGTGCAGGAGAATTTGAAGGTTGCCCAGGATCGGCAAAAGAGCCAAGCAGATTTAAAAAGAACTCCTAAAGAGTTCCAGGTGGGTGAGCACGTGTTCATAAAGGTAAGACCAAAAAAGAACTCCCTAAGACTATGGAGTTGTGCAAAATTAGCGCCACGTTACTGTGGTCCGTTTGAAATTTTATCTAGAATTGGTCAAGTTGCATATCAGCTAGCGTTACCACTTAACTTAAAAGTGCACAATGTTTTTCATATTTCTATTCTGAAAAAGTATGTTCATGATGCTACTCATGTGATTGATTGGAACGTTGTACAGGTAGAACCAGAAGGGGAAGTTCTAGTGGAACCGGATTGTATCCTCGGGAGGAGGGAAATTACTCTGCGGAACTGCACAATTGGACAGTTGAAGGTGCAATGGAAGCACCTTAGTCCTGAAGAAGCTACTTGGGAACTGGAAAGTAAGATGCGGGAAGCATACCTGGATCTGTTCCAGGAGGTTCCTGAGGAAGAAGAATAAGTAACATCGACGACGATGTTACATTTTAAGGGGGTGTGTATGTCACATACCCCAATTTTGTAAAATTATGTAAATTGTTTTATTATATTTCTGAGACATTATGTTAAACTTAATCCTAAGTAGGGATTGATGACTCAGCAGAGTCAACAGTAATGGAGTGTAATTCAGAATATTTTATTATTAATAAATAAATTATGGAGACAACAACATGGGAGAGCTGTTAAAAAGAGGTTACTGGTCAAACTGGTGGATGGAACTAGGTGGAAAGACAAAAGACAAGTGGCAGCATCCTCAAACACTTCCTAAGTTGCAGGTGGAAACTTCCCTATATTTTGGGTCATGACTCCCCAAGAAAGTGGAATCAGAGCAGGTGGCTCATTAAATGACAACTAACCCAAAAAGACCTAGGCAATCTTTTAAAAGTACTCAATGAAGAGAGCTGAGGCTGCTCAGTTATTTTGCCAGAGAGAATTCATCCAGGTGAATGTTATTCAGGAAATCCATTGAGGAAGAGGGAAATACAGTAAGGAAGTTGTTTTAGGAGGATTGCTGCAGTAACTTGATTTTATTACAGCTTTTTGGGCTGAGAGAACTGACTGATAGTTCTGAGTTAATACTGAGTTTGAAGACTGGTATTTGACTTTGCTGCAACTAGTTCCAGCCAGGGAGACCAGAGCAAGCTCAGGGGTCCTGAGAAGTTGCTGTCTAAGCGCTCTCCAGGAGTTGGTAGGGAGGAACGGCCTCCCATTGCTGTTGTTGTCCACAACTTAAACAGGTTCTGTCACTTATTTCTTTATGTTTACTAAGTATGAATGGATCCATGTTATGTTTATTTTATATGTCTGAGGAGTTAGTCAGTTTAGTAAAGTTAGTATCTCAGAATATCAGTAGTTAAATCTGTTAAGAGTTACTGTATTTTTCCACATCTGGGATCACCAGACTATACTCCAGCACAGTACCTTGGTATTGTGAAGCAATATCCTTCTGAACCGAGTTTCCTATTTAGTTACTTTCAGTAACTACAAGTATTTCAGGAATTTATAAGTTATTTTATTATAGTTTTAAAAAAAAACTACTTCCTAGTACTGTATATGTGTTTCCTGTAAACACTAGCTGCATTAAAGAAAAGATAGACTAAGTATTTCTGCTGTTTAAGTACTATAATGGTTATTTTCCAGTTTAAAAGAATCTAATCTCTTAATGTTGAAAAAGACAATACTGACAGTAGGATATAATTATTTATTGGGTTGATTTTACAATTAAAACCTAGTGGTGTTAGTCTGTATTTTGATTAAGAATGCAGTTAATCAATTACTGCATCTTCTTTTATTTCAGCTTAACTTAACAGATTACAAAACTGTTTATCTATTTTTACACATGATAAATGAATGTTATTATGTACACAAGAACTTATATATATATATATATGTATATGATAATAAACTTTAATATTGAATGAATATTATGTAAAAATACTCAGGCTTTATAACTAAATAAATATACTAAACTAAACATTGGATAACAACATTAAATAATAATCATAGAAGCATTGGTAAGAAACAATATCATTATTGTATCACTAATAATGTATCTATATTATATACATTATAAAGTAACATTTAAAGTAATATTTTATTACTACAATTATAAACTTAGACTATTTATATTTGATGAACTAATAAATAAGGTTTATATATAAACTATTTATACTCTGTGTATTACAAAGTAAATAAACAATACTTAAGACAAAAGTAAAAGTTAATAAGAGTACAACAGGTTTACAGAAATTGAAAGCCAGTTCAGAAAACTCAATAACAAGCTATTTAACAAAAAGCTGGAGAGTACTTATCTCCAGAATTATTTTTATAACAAGATAAATCACAGTATTTATAACATGGCTAACAATAATATAAGAAAGTAGAATCAACGCTTATGATGTTGGTATAAGGGTATAAACCTTACATATAACTTAAGAAGTTAATACATAACAGATAAATCAAAATACATAACCCTAATAGTATCTTTATTAAATAAAGAGTTTATCAATAGTAAAATAACCCAGATATTATTTTAAACAAAAGAAATAACAGAACAGTAAAATGCTTAAACATCGAGCTTAACCATTATGGTTTAATTCATTTATTTTACTCACAGTTACAGATAGAATTTACAATTTAATTCATAATGGCAGATTAAGAAACTGAACTTAATCTCATCTGTAAAAATTAGCGATGAACCCTATAAATCCAGTTTACACAATTAAAATAAATACTAAGAGTTAAGACAATATTTTCACCTACGACCGCATAATAAAACCACATGATAATCTGTTATAAACCCATATTTAATTATTTCCTGTGCATTGCATAGATTTAAAACTGTAGATGGTAAAACAAACTAGAAGATACAGTAAAATAATAAAACCTTTATATTATCAAATCTCGGGTGAAAACCCTAAATACACAAAGAGTACAGTAAAGAAAGCAAACAGTCGAGGTCGTAACCTCATTTGCAGACAGGTTACAACCCTGTACTTCCTCTTATTTACAGCATTTAAAAACTAGAAGGAAAGCATCATTTTACACGACAGCTAAGCTGTAACACCCATGCTTATCGCAGAGGTTAAAACTGTTAAAAGCTAATTTTAACCTACAGCTAGATAAGACTGAACGGAACCAAGTAACCACCAGAGTCACGTTACTCAAATCCATTCACTAACAGCCCTATTAAACCAGCAAGGAGGAACGCCATGGTTGAGACCAGGCTTATCGGGGAGAAGCCATTAGCCGAAAACTCGCGTTTTCCTTTCCTCAATAAAAGACCCAACCTGCAATGTGAAGGGACAGTTTATTAAACCCTTAACAATTATTGTTTAAACTATATTCTTGAAATGGAAAAAGAAAATTTTAAACTGTAGCTTACCGGCAAGTTTGAAGGAAGTGCAGCCACCATAATTAGACTGATAACCACGAGCGAAGGAAGCATAAACCCTTCCTTTGTCACTGAGAAGAACGAGCTAGAGAAAACAAAGGATACCTTCCATAATGGAAACACTGACAGTATCAAGTCGAAATATACACACACGCCGTGACAGGGTCGACAAGGGTGACAAAGGGAAAAACCCTAAGTTTTTCAACAACCATATGGCCGCTAACATCAAGCTACAGACTTCCACACAGTGCAGTAGATGAGCATGAAGGACTGAAGCAGCATAGAAGCTGCTATCAAGCAGTGCAACAACAAAAATTGGTCCAGGAGGGTTCACAGAGCGACCAAGCCCGAAGGCGAGGGAGAAATGGAAAATTAGGGTTGAGTCAATGATTTTATAACACCAATGCATGGTTCTGGAGCGACCACGTAAGTACTTCAATATTTTGCATGTGGTGGGTCAAACTTTAATGTTTCACGACGAACCTGCCATCGATTGTTTTCCAAACAAATCATAGCATGGATATTCCACTTGGTCGTTATACTATGGTTTTTTACCTACCACATAATTCACAATCTTGAACGTTAGAATAATGCCCTTAAGACTATGCATTGTAAATGTTAACACTTGCATTTTATATATTAAAACTTTGCATTATAAACCTCGTTCAAGATTAAGTCTTGAAGTATTTTAGACATAGAGGAGTCGATTTTAATTATAAAAGTTATAAAGATATGGGTATAATGTTAAGTTATAAGTTGTGCATAAAACTTACCATTGTATTGCCATTTACCCTAGTCTCAAGTGAAAACAAGAGATATATCATTTCTTTTAAGTCTATAAGATAATGGAGTGATGTTAGGTATAGTTGTTTACAATGCTACAACTATAATTCCTATTGCTATAGCCTTGCATAGATGGTAAAAGACTAGTCATTTTCTCTTTATATGATTTTAACTTGTAGAATTCAAACTATATAACCCACAAATTTGGAATAAGGTTATTCTAGTCTATTTTTACTTGTTTTTACCAACATAATAACAATCTCTTAATAGTCTTAGATTCTTTATGATAACAATTAAACTTTTGTTATCTTCATGCTCAAAAATTTACAAGGATTGTGTAGTTGAGTGTATGTTAGGCAGTTTATGAAAACTATTATAACCATTCTTGTTGGTAGTATAGTCTGGAAACTCATAAATGAGTTAATCATAATAATCTAGAACTAATTCTAAAGATGCTTATAGATTTCATTCAATTGTCAATCATGGAAATAGAAGTAGTTTTCCAATCAATGCAAACCCTTAAAATGTAAGAGAAGACATGTATCAGACAGTAAACCTTGTAAATTGCTGGAAGTAAGAAAAGTATATATTGATATTTTAACTCCAGATCCTTACAATTGTAATTATAGATCAAATCATATTATGAATTTAAAACTTGGCATGATGCAGTAACAACGGATGAGTAGAATATGATCTAAATATGGTAACCCAGTTGTAATTACTGTGCTAGATAGGAAATATTATTTACTTCTACTTTTGCATTTCAGTAAACTCATCAAATGATCCAGGACTACATAGGGATACTTAATGCTAATGCTATAAAGGAAAATAGCTAGCTTATTCTCTATTAGTTTCCAACTTCCTATCAGTAAGATCTGAAAGAGATTATAGGAAAAGCCTTACCTTTAAAAGCTTGATAAACCTGGTTAGTATGCATATGCTTTTACTGAATGTTTTGGTACAACAATTTGTTATCTAATACTTTAAAGATTGGTTAGCAGCGACCCGAACATTACCTGGATATCTGTAAGAGAAGAAGAACTGTTGCATTAGCTCGGAAGCTAAGTAAGCCCAGTCTGTCATTGCAATTCTCCTTGTGGTTGCAAACAGAAAACAATCAGTAACTGACAAGAAACTCATCTTTAAAGTTAAGTGTAACAAAAGATCATTCAGTTACAATTCTGGTAACATAAACTAATCAAACAGTTAATTACTGCACTTAATAAGATTATATTCTATTTTTAAAAAGTTTTAAATTTTTCGGAATTTTTGGGGTTTGACATGTGGTATCAGAGCATGGTTCAAATACTAGGCCTTGATGTGGCCCAACTAGTTTCCGCAGAACAGTAAACAAAAATTTATGTACTAACTTGTAATTTGTTTTATGCAAAAGCAGAAAAATTCTTTTTCTGAATCTAACAGGAAGGTATGGAGAAGCTGGGAGAATATGCTGAGGAGTCTCCAAACACTGAGACAAGACAGATGTGTAGAGAACCTGTGATAGAGGAGGTAACTGTTCACTCCTCAGAGCTGATGCAGACTATAAAGAGTTTAAAGATTGAAATAGAATCAGTCAAGAAGGATAATGAAAGGATTCTGAAAACTCAAGAGGAGTTTAATCGAATTTTGATGGAAAAATTTCAGACTGAAGGGAGAAGTAAAAGATCTGAATCTGAAGAAGCTAGCCATCAGAAAGGATCTAAAAAGATGAAATTTGCTAAAGCTGATAGCAGTTCCTCATGTGAAAGATTCAGGGAACAACAAAGCTACTACTCTAGTAGTGACAGTAACGAGGCTTAACTGTATAAGAGCAAGAAAAACTACAGGCCATATGAAGAGATTTCTGGGGAGTTCAAGAAAATAAAACCCCCAACTTTCAATGGAGAAACTGAAAAAGGAGAAGAGGCAGAATCCTGGTTATCCGGGATGAGAAAATATTTTCAGATATACAACTATTCAAATCAGCTGAAGGCGAGAATGGCCATCTATAACCTTTCTGGAAAGGCAGATATATGGTGGTAAGATTTGAAAAGGGTCAAGGGGATCAAAGAAAAAGAGATGAATTGGAGTACCTTTAAAAGGTACTTCAAAAAGAAATTTCTGTCCGAACAATACAATGAAGAAAGGGCCAAGGAATTTTATGAGTTAAAGCTAGGGTCCATGACAATGAAGGACTTAAACAGTAAATTCTTAAGTGTGTTAAGGTATGTGCCGTATTTAGTTGATGAGAAACCTAAAGTACAGAGGTTTCTCAGCTGTCTGCCATATCATATAAAGGACAGAATCGAATATGATAATCCCAAAACTCTGAAAGAAGCCATGCGGAAGGCAGATTTCTATTTTGAACAGAACAAAAAGAAGGAAGGAATAGCCAACTTGAAGGCTAAAAAGAACGGTAATCAGCCTGAATTTAAGAAAAAAGAGTTTGTACCTCAGAAAAATTTCAGGAATAACAAAAACAGAAACCATTCTAATGGTAAGAACTTCCAGGGTAGCAAAAATGGTGCTTCTAATAATTCTAATAACTTCAAGGGTAAGGAGGCTTCAAACAATCATGGAAATTTCACTAAGAATTTCGAACGGAAGGAACCTGTTAAGTGCTGGGAGTGCAATGGCCCACATTATGCTTCAGTTTTCCCAAATTGGAAGAAGCCAAACAACAATATTCATACCATACAAGATGAAATGACTGTTGGAGACTTTTCAAGGACTATGCCCCGAATCAATGAAACGTTGGAGAACCGCCAAGCTGATTATCAAACTTCCATGGTGGAAGTAGAAGGTATGGTTAACAAAACTCCTATAACTATTTTAATAGATTCAGGTGCTATCCTTAGTTATATTTCACCGCAGATAGTAGAAAAGTGTAATCTGACTGTTGAAAGGTTTGATAACTCTTGGTTAGTACAACTAGCCACTGGGGCAAAAAGGAAGGTAATCTGTTATGTTAAGGAATGTGCTCTAGATATGAATGATTTTAAAACTACTGTTAAATTAAATGTTTTGCCACTTGGATCGTATGACATACTTATTGGTATGGACTGGTTAGAACAGCATAGGGTAGTTTTAAACTGTTTTGATAAAACCTTTACGTGTGTGAATAATAATGAATAGCCTGTAATAGTTAAGGGTATTCCTAGGAAAAATGTAATCAGGCAGATTTCTTCCTTACAACTTAAAATAGCAGTTAGGAAAGGGTGCAAATCCTATGCTGTAACTATTACAGATGAGGCAAATAAGTCTAAAATAAATAAAATAAAAATAGAGTATATTCCTATGTTAAACGAATTTACTGATGTTTTTCCAGAGGAAATTCCAGGATTACCTCCCAGGAGGGAACTGGATTTCACAATTGTGCTGGTACGAGGTGCTGTACCCAGCTCGAAGGCTCCGTATCGTATGAATATTTTGGAGCTTAATGAATTAAAATCACAGTTAAAGGAATTAATAGATAAGAAATACATTCGACCTAGTGTGTCCCCTTGGGGAGCACCTGTAATCTTTGTTAAAAAGAAGGACGGAACTATGCGACTTTGCATAGATTACCGTCAACTAAATAAAATGACAATTAAAAACATATATCCATTGCCCCGCATAGATGATCTGTTTGATCAGCTATGTGGAGCTACGGTGTTCTCTAAGATAGACCTGAGATCAGGCTATCATCAGGTGAGAATTAAAGAAGAGGACATATTCAAGACAACTTTCAGAACAAGGTATGGACATTACGAATTCGTCGTAATGCCATTTGGGCTTACTAATGCCCCATCCGTCTTTATGTGTCTAATGAATAACATAATGCATAAATACTTGGATAAATTTGTTGTCATATTCATCGATGACATCTTAATCTATTCTAAAAATGAAGAGGAACATAAGGAACATTTACGGATAGTCTTACAAGAATTGCGAGAGCAACAGCTCTTTGTGAAATTCAGTAAGTGCGATTTCTTCAGGGATGAAATCCAGTACTTAGGTCACGTGGTGACTAAGGAAGGGATTTCAGTTGATCCTGAAAAGATCCGGGCAATCGAAGATTGGCCAGTACCAAAAGATGTAACAGATGTTAGGTCCTTCATGGGAATTACCGGTTATTACCGGAGATTCATAGAAGGCTTTTCAAAAATAGCCAACCCAATCACTTCCTTGCAAAAGAAAGGCAAGAAATTTGATTGGAACTTAAAATGTGAAGAAAGCTTTAAGAAATTAAAAACTTTATTAACAACTGCGCCTATTATAAGAATAGCGAATCCTAATAAGGATTTCGTGGTTTGCACCGATGCTTGTAATGATGGTCTAGGCGGAGTGCTGACTCAGGATGGGCATGTCATAGCCTATGAGTCCAGGAAATTAAAGATCCATGAAAAGAATTATGCCACTTATAATTTAGAGCTTGCTGCTGTTATTCATGCTTAAAAAATGTGGCGACACCACTTAATAGGCAGAAAGTTTACTTTAAATACTGATAATAAGGGTCTAAAATACCTTTTACATCAGCCTAACTTAAATGCAAGGCAAGCAAGATGGTTAGCCTTGTTAAGTGAATATGATTTCGAAATTCAACACATAAAAGGAAAAGAAAATAAGGTAGCTGATGCTTTGAGCAGAAATGCAAAGCTGAATTTTACAACAGCAATCAGTACTTATATTTCTGATTTAAATGAACAACTAACTGAAGGGATAAAATTGGATGAAATTTATAAAAAATTCCAAGCTACAGCTAAAGAAGAACCTACAGAAAGTTTAATAAAGGGTTATAGTCTAAATAAAGATGGATTTTTATTGTTTAAGGACAGACTGTATGTGCCTAATGTGTCTAAGGTTAAATTGTTGATTCTAGATGAAGTTCATAAAACCCCTTACTCAAGGCATCCAGGCTACCAGAAGACTATCACCATGTTGAGAAAAGATTATTTCTGGCCTAATATGAAATCTGAAGTAGCTGAGTATATAGCTAGATGTTTGGACTGTCAACAAGTGAAAACAGAACATCAACATCCAGCTGGGTTATTGCAACCTTTGCCTATTCCTAGTTGGAAGTGAGAAATAATCAGCTTAGATTTCATTACTGGATTACCCAGAAATCAAAATCAGAATGATTCAATTATGGCGGTAGTAGATAAATTAAATAAGCAACACATTTTATTCATGTTAAAACCACTTACAAGGCTGCAAACATAGCTGACATATTTCTAAAGCAGATTTTTCGGCTACATGGTGTACCGAAGGTTATTATTTCAGACAAGGATCCTAAATTCACAGGGAATTTCTGGAAATCCTTGTTTAAGGGATTAAACACAACACTGAATTTCAGCACTTCTTTCCATCCTGAGACGGATGGACAAACTGAAAGAGTTAATCAGGTATTGGAAGATCTGTTAAGAATGTACGTTAAGGATCAACCAGGTAAGTGGGAGGATTACTTGCATTTAGCATAATTTGCATGCAATAACAACTATCAATCATCAGCTAAGTTCAGTCCTTTTGAGATTCTGTATGGGCGTAAATGTAACACTCCTATCTCCTGGAATAATCCAGTAGATAGATTAGTGTTGGGACCCGAATTATTAAAAGAAATGGAACAGATTGTGAAACAAGTGTAGGAGAATTTGAAGGTTGCCCAGGATCGGCAAAAGAGCCAAGCAGATTTAAAAAGAACTCCTAAATATTTCCAGGTGGGTGAGCACGTGTTCATAAAGGTAATACCAAAGAAGAGCTCCCTAAGACTAGGGAGTTGTGCAAAATTAGCGCCACGTTACTGTGGTCCATTTGAAATTTTATCTAGAATTGGTCAAGTTGCATATCAGCTAGCGTTACCACCTAACTTAAAAGTGCACATTGTTTTTCATATTTCTGTTCTAAAAAAGTATATTCATGATGCTACTCATGTGATTGATTGGAACGTTGTACAGGTAGAACCAGAAGGGGAAGTTCTAGTGGAACCGGATTGTATCCTCGGGAGGAGGGAAATTACTCTGCGGAACCGCACAATTGGACAACTGAAGGTGCAATGGAAGCACCTTAGTCCTGAAGAAGCTACTTGGGAACTAAAAAGTAAGATGCGGGAAGCATACCCAGATCTGTTCCAGGAGGTTCCTGAGGAAGAAGAATAAGTAACATCGAGGACGATGTTACATTTTAAGGGGGTGTGTATGTCACATACCCCAATTTTGTAAAATTATGTAAATTGTTTTACTATATTTCTGAGACATTATGTTAAAATTAATCCTAACTAGGGATTGATGACTGAGCAGAGTCAACAGTAATGGAGTGTAATTCAAAATATTTTATTATTAATAAATAAATTATGGAGACAACAACATGGGAGAGCTGTTAAAAAGAGGTTACTGGTCAAACTGGTGGATGGAACTAGGTGGAAAGGCAAAAGACAAGTGGCAGCATCCTCAAACACTTCCTAAGTTGCAGGTGGCAACTTCCCTATATTTGGGGTCATGATTCCCCAAGAAAGTGGAATCAGAGCAGGTGGCTCATTAAATGACAACTAACCCAAAAAGACCTAGGCAATCTTTTAAAAGTACTCAATGAAGAGAGCTGAGGCTGCTCAGTTATTTTTCCAGAGAGAATTCATTCAGGTGAATGTTATTCAGGAAATCCATTAAGGAAGAGGAAAATATAGTAAGGAAGTTGTTTTAGGAGGATTGCTGTAGTAACTTGATTTTATTACAGCTTTTTGGGCTGAGAGAACTGACTGATAGTTCTGAGTTAATACTGAGTTTGAATACTGGTATCTGAATTTGCTACACCTAGTTCCAGCCAGGGAGACCAGAGCAAGCTCGGGGGTCCTGAGAAGTCGCTGTCTAAGCGCTCTCCAGGAGTTGGTAGGGAGGAACGGCCTCCCATTGTTGTTGTTGTCCACAGCTTAAACATGTTCTGTCACTTATTTCTTTATGTTTACTGAGTATGAATGGACGCATGTTATGTTTATTTTATATGTCTGAGGAGTTTGTCAGTTTAGTAAAGTTAGTATCTCAGAATATCAGTAGTTAAATCTGTTAAGAGTTACTGTATTTTTCCACATCTGGGATCACCAGACTGTACTCCAGCACAGTACCTCAGTATTGTGAAGTAATATCCGTCTGAACCGAGTTTCCTATTTAGTTACTTTCAGTAACTACAAGTATTTCAGGAATTTATAAGTTATTTTCTTATAGTTTTAAAAAAAAACTACTTCCTAGTACTGTATATTTGTTTCCTGTAAACACTAGCTGCATTAAAGAAAAGATAGTCTAAGTATTTCTGCTGTTTAAGTCCTATAATGGTTATTTTCCAGTTTAAAAGAATCTAATCTCTTAATGTTGAAAAAGACAATACTGACAGTAGGATATAATTATTTATTGGGTTGATTTTACAATTAAAACCTAGTGGTGTTAGTCTGTATTTTGATTAAGAATGCAGTTAATCAATTACTGCATCTTTTTTTATTTCAGCTAAACTTAACAGATTACAAAACTGTTTATCTATTTTTACACATGATAAATGAATGCTATTATGTACACAAGAACTTATATATATATATATATGTATATGATAATAAACTTTAATATTGAATGAATATTATGTAAAAATACTCAGGCTTTATAACTAAATAAATATACTAAACTAAACATTGGATAACAACATTAAATAATAATCATAGAAGCATTGGTAAGAAACAATATCATTATTGTATCACTAATAATGTATCTATATTATATACATTATAAAGTAACATTTAAAGTAATATTTTATTACTACAATTATAAACTTAGACTATTTATATTTGATGAACTAATAAATAAGGTTTTTATATAAACTATTTATACTCCGTGTATTACAAAGTAAATAAACAATACTTAAGACAAAAGTAAAAGTTAATAAGAGTACAACAGGTTTACAGAAATTGAAAGCCAGTTCAGAAAGTACTTATCTCCAGAATTCTTTTTATAACAAGATAAATCACAGTATTTATAACATGACTAACAATAATATAAGAAAGTAGAATCAACACTTATGATGTTGGTATAAGGGTATAAACCCTACATATAACTTAAGAAGTTAATACATAACAGATAAATCAAAATACATAACCCTAATAGTATCTTTATTAAATAAAGAGTTTATCAATAGTAAAATAACCCAGATATTATTTTAAACAAAAGAAATAACAGAACAGTAAAATGCTTAAACATCGAGCTTAACCATTATGGTTTAATTCATTTATTTTACTCACAGTTACAGACATAATTTACAATTTAATTCATAATGGCAGATTAAGAAACTGAACTTAATCTCATCCGTAAAAATGAGGGATGAACCCTATAAATCCAGTTTACACAATTAAAATAAATACTAAGAGTTAAGACAATATTTTCACCTACGGCCGCATAATAAAACCACAGGATAATCTGTTATAAACCCATATTTAATTATTTCCTGTGCATTGCATAGATTTAAAACTGTAGATGATAAAACAAACTAGAAGATATAGTAAAATAATAAAACCTTTATATTATCAAATCTCTGGTGAAAACCCTAAATACACAAAGAGTACAGTAAAGAAAGCAAACAGTCGAGGTTGTAACCTCATTTGCAGACAGGTTACAACCCTGTAATTCCTCTTATTTACAGCATTTAAAAACCAGAAGGAAAGTATCATTTTACACGACAGCTAAGCTGTAACACCCATGCTTATCGCAGAGGTTAAACCTGTTAAAAGCTAATTTTAACCTACAGCTAGATAAGACTGAACGGAACCAAGTAACCACCAGAGTCGCGTTACTGAAAGCCATTCACTAACAACCCTATTAAACCAGCAAGGAGGAACGCCATGGTTGAGACCAGGCTTACCGGGGAGAAGCCATTAGCCGAAAACTCGTGTTTTCCTTTCCTCAAGAAAAGACCCAACCTGCAATGCGAAGGGACAGTTTATTAAACCCTTAACAATTATTGTTTAAACTATATTCTTGAAATGGAAAACGAAAAGTTTAAATTGTAGCTTACCGGCAAGTTTGAAGGAAGTGCAGCCACCGTAATTAGACTGATAACCGCGAGCAGAGGAAGCATAAACCCTTCCTTCGTCACCGAGAAGAACGAGCTGGAGAAAACAAAGGATACCTTCCACAATGGAAACACTGACAGTATCAAGTCGAAAGATACACACACGCCGTGACAGGGTCGACAAGGGTGCCAAAGGGAAAAACCCTAGGTTTTTCAACAACCATATGGCCGCCAACATCAAGCTACAGAATTCCACACAGTGCAGTAGACGAGCACGAAGGACTGAAGCAGCATAGAAGCTGCTATCAAGCAGTGCAACAGCAAAAATTGGACCAGGAGGGTTCACAGAGCGACCAAGCCCGAAGGCGAGGGAGAAATGGAAAATTAGGGTTGAGTCAATGATTTTATAACACCAATGCATGGTTCTGGAGCGACCACGTAAGTACTTCAATATTTTGCATGTGGTGGGTCAAACTCTAATGTTTCACGACGAACCTGCCATCGATTGTTTTCCAAACAAATCATAGCATGGATATTCCACTTGGTCGTTATACTATGGTTTTTTACCTACCACATAATTCACAATCTTGAACGTTAGATTAATGCCCTTAAGACTATGCATTGTAAATGTTAACACTTGCATTTTATATATTAAAACTTTGCATTATAAACCTCGTTCAAGATTAAGTCTTGAAGTATTTTAGACATAGAGGATTCGATTTTAATTATAAAAGTTATAAGGATATGGGTATAATGTTAAGTTATAAGTTGTGCATAAAACTTACCATTGTATTGCCATTTACCCTAGTCTCAAGTGAAAACAAGAGATATATCATTTCTGTTAAGTCTATAAGATAATGGAGTGATGTTAGGTATAGTTGTTTACAATGCTACAACTATAATGCCTATTGCTATAGCCTTGCATAGATGGTAAAAAACTAGTCATTTTCTCTTTATATGATTTTAACTTGTAGAAATCAAACTATATAACCCACAAATTTGGAATAAGGTTATTCTAGTCTATTTTTACTTGTTTTTACCAACATAATAACAATATCTTAATAGTCTTAGATTCTTTATGATAACAATTAAACTTTTGTGATCTTCATGCTCAAAAATTTACAAGGATTGTGTAGTTGAGTGTATGTTAGGCAGTTTATGAAAACTATTATAACCATTCTTGTTGGTAGTATAGTCTGGAAACTCATAAATGAGTTTAATCATAATAATCTAGAACTAATTCTAAATATGCTTATAGATTTCATTCAATTGTCAATCATGGAAATAGAAGTAGTTTTCCAATCAATGCGAACCCTTAAAATGTAAGAGAAGACATGTATCAGACAGTAAACCTTGTAAATTGCTGGAAGTAAGAAAAGTATATATTGATATTTTAACTCCGGATCCTTACAATTGTAATTATAGATCAAATCATATTATGAATTTAAAACTTGGCATGATGCAATAACAATGGATGAGTAGAATAGGATCTGAATATGGTAACCCAGTTGTAATTACTGTGCTAGATAGGAAATATTATTTACTTCTACTTTTGCATTTCAGTAAACTCATCAAATGATCCAGTACTACATAGGGATACTTAATGCTGATGCTATAAAGGAAAATAGCTAGCTTATTCTGTAATAATTTCCAACTTCCTATCAGTAAGATCTTAAAAAGATTATAGGAAAATCCTTACCTTTAAAAGCTTGATAAACCTGGTTAGTATGCATATACTTTTACTGAATGTTTTGGTACAGCAATTTGTTATCTAATACTTTAAATATTGGTTAGCAGCGACCCGAACATTTCCTGGATATCTATAAGAGAAAGAAAAACTGCTGCATTAGCTCGGAAGCTAAGTAAGCCCAGTCTGTCATTGCAATTCCCCTTGTGGTTGCAAACAGAAAACAATCAGTAACTGACAAGAAACTCATCTTTAAAGTTAAGTGTAACAAAATATCATTCGGTTACAATTCTGGTAACATAAACTAATCAAACAGTTAATTACTGCACTTAATAAGATTATATTCTATTTTTAAAAAGTTTTAAATTTTTCGAAATTTTTGGGGTTTGACCGCTGGAATACTTGGCTATAGTAGGTGACCCGACTTCTTAGGACTTCCTCTGTGACATTAAATTTCTCAAAATGTTCTTTCAACACTTTGTGAGCTTCGAATCCCTTTGGTACTAGAATGATTTGTTGTGCCAAATCTTTGCCTTTTGTTAGGAATTCGACTTGTTCGGTTTTAAGTTTTTTCAATTTGTGTTTGTCTTCTTTCTTTCCTTACTGTGGATTCTTTGTTGAGGGCCTCCAATAGGTGGTCCAATTCTTCGTCCTTGATTTTATTTGTATCCACCATTGTGGTTGACCCTAGCTGGTCCAAGTGGACGACTGATGTTATATGTTGTTGTTCCTTCTCTTTTTTCTTTTTTCTTTTATTTATTTTCTTTTTTGCCAAGATTGTTCTCTATTTTGTGCATCATATACTCTTGTCGGCAATGGTTATGTCTATTGTACTTCCTGGTAAGTCAGGGTTTATCAACTGTGTTTCAGAAAGGGGATCAGTGGATGTTTTGTCCCTGCCNATTTTGTGCATCATATACTCTTGTCGGCAATGGTTATGTCTATTGTACTTCCTGGTAAGTCAGGGTTTATCAACTGTGTTTCAGAAAGGGGATCAGTGGATGTTTTGTACCTGCCGGTGGTGAGGAAGGTGGAATTGAGGTTGAGGGTGGTGTAGGCGAGGGTGTTCGTCTTGAAGTCGATGGGAGGTTCGGGATGACATCTGTCGGAATAGGATTATTGACTAGTACTGGTGAGTCGACAGGTTCATTAGGCTTGACAGTTTCGATGAGGTCGACCATTTATTGATCTATTACTAATGTTTCAGTTTGGTCATATGCATCAAGCTCACCTGATATGGCTCCTTCATCTACTTCATTGATCAGAAGTAAGGGATTTCCTATGGACAGTATGAATGATGAAATGTGTGCTACGACAACTTGAGAGGTTTTGTTGGGATTACTTTGAAATGTGGATTTAATAACTCCAAAAATATGGGGTTTTGGTACAGAATTTTGTGGTTGGTCAGGGTGCTGGGAAATTGCAAGAAGTTGTCGTGAAGGGCATGAGTCGACAACTGGTTTTGTTGTGTTTAGTTATTGGACAGAAGGGAATAGAGTGGGGAGTTGGTTGATAAAATCTTGAAGGTATTTGTCTTTATCAAATTTTTGTTTGAGTTTTTTGGATAATGCTTGCATATAAGGGACCGTTGGGGGAAAAAGGACAGGTTTTGTACTTCTTTGTGGGCTATCTGGGTTGGGGATGGAGGTGGTGAAGTAGTAGTAGTTAAATCAACATAGTCAAGTTCAGGAGGGGTGGCGACTCTTACCTTCTTTGTTTTTGACTGCTTTGATTCTTCTTCCATGAATATTTTGAAGTGTTCTTTGACAAATACCTTATTCTTAGCAGCATCCTCCAATATCTCAGTAGCTTTGGTGTGTAACTCATCCTCATCATCAGATTCCTCTAGGAGAATGAGTCTGCGTTTTCCTTTCCCTTTGACTGGAGTACTTTTCTTTTTCCAAGATTTAGATATTTCTAAAGCTAGTTGTCAAATGTTCTATTTTGTCATAGCATACTCTGGTTTGTCGGACTGAGCTTCCTCATATGTTTTCTCATCCTCCTCCTCCTATTGTTGTGTCGCTTCAAGGGATTCTTGTGTCAGCGGTACTGTAACTATTTGAAGAGTGTTTACCTCCTCTGCTGGGGTGTCTTCCAGGGTAAAAGTGCTGATATGAAGATGTACCTCATAATATTCCTATTTCTCCTAGTCGGTTAAGGGCTTGACAATCGGCTGATCATTTTTCTTTGCAAGTGCCGGTATGGATATCTTGGTGTTAGATTGTCGGGCTAACTCTGCGAAAGTATCCTCGACTGATGGATAATAATTGAGAGGTTTAGCCTTCCCTGCAACTCCCTACATGAACCAGATTGTAGTGAGATCCAAATCTAATTGGATATGTGCTCTCGACGGCAAACTTCTTCGGATATTATGGGGTACCCTCCATCTAGCCATTTTGATCTTTAGATTTTGGAACCAGTTGTCTAATAAGACTTTGGCCACTTCTACTTCCTGAGAATTCCCAGCCATTGAGAATGACTTGAATTTCCACATGTAGAATCTCATCGGCTCAAGGAACAGTGGGTCTCTGACAGTTTGTATGTAGTACATCGCAATCCATATGATTAAAGACAGGAATCTAATTGATGCTTCTTCCTCCTGACATTTTACACAGATATTCTTGATGAGGTCGGCTAGGTATTGTGCCCATCAGTAATTTTTCCTTGTCTCTGTTATGTTGTTGACAACTTCCAACATGTCGAGTCTTAAATCACACCCACACGCTGTAGTCGTTAGTCCTGCAGACACAATTTTTTCTACTATCTTAGGTGTGGTGTACTGAATCTGGTTGATTACCGGTCCTTTAGATTTCTTCCAAGTTGGAGTTCTCGTTAGTTTTTTGACCAACCCTGGTTTTGAACCTACGAGAACTGGTTCACCATTGTTTGATAACCCTGTAAGTTTGTAAATGACATCGCCGGATACCTCAATAGGTTTGTCAAAGTAGAATTTCCCATTGTGATACCGACTAATGATGAATTTTTCTATAATTTATTTTTTTCCCCCGAAGCTTGCCATGAGTAGTGCATTTATATAACTCATAATGGTGCTAGCGTTTACTTTTTGAGCCTCTATTGTCATTTTCTTATCTTTGTATGCCCATTTTTTATTATTTCTGCCCATAATCTTGACCAGGACGATTCCCAAACCTTTGCTTTACTGATGTTTTCTAGTCTTTGTATCAACGGGGTTGTGGTGATTTCTAGTTGTTTTACTTTGCTGGTTGTAGATCTTGTATTTTTCGGTGCCATTCTATTGGTAAAGTTCTCTCGTTCTTGAACATGTATCTTAATCTCGGGAGTCTGATGGCTCCGTCTCTCTAGATCTTCATAAAATGATGTGAAGTCTTCATTTGATGTGGTATTTATAGGTGGAGCGGGCGGCGATCTCGTCGATGAAGCTATTTATGGTGGATTTGACTGTGAAGGATGCTATGTTGAAAGTTCTTTTAATGCACGCTGGTTTTGGAGCTCTTTATGTCGGTGATCATGATGAGTTGATTGGACCGTTGGTCCTCCTTTTAGTTGATATGCATCATGGTTGTGAGAATGTCGGTGGGATGGACAATATTCATCGTGTCAATGGTTTAATTGTCAGTTGCTAATTCTTCCAAATGGTATTATGCTATTTCCTTCCTGAGAGGAAGTCGCTGTCATTTTGATTTTGCTGGATTGTTTCTTTTGATGTTTTTAGTTTTTTTTATGGTTTTTATATATTTTTTTCAATTTTTGTTAACAGTTATAAAACTTTTTTTTTCCAGATTTTTCAATTTTCGTACCGCTTTAATCGGGCACCATTAACAAGTTTTCGAAATACTTTTTCTTGTAACATTATCAGTCGGAATGATTCGTTGGCATTGATTTCTTCAACAATATAAGGTCCCATCCACTATGTATGCACCTTTTTAGGTTTTCCTTTAACTCGACTGTTATACAACAACGCAAGGTCTCCAACCGACAAGTTTTTGTTTTTGATGTTTTGGTTGTGCCATGCTTTCTGTTGTTGCTTTTGGATTTCTTGGTGTTGTATAGAGATTAGTCGATGTTCTTCTAGCTTAGCTAGTTGCATTAGTCACTCCTTCTTATCCTCTTCGACATTAATATGTAATATGTCAGTGATTATTGGTGTATGTTGTCGAAAATATAGGGGGACAATTACTTCTTACCCATAGACAAGTCTAAATGGTGTATGGTATGTGGATCGTTTATATGTTGTTTTGTATGCCCATAGGACAACATGAATATTTTCATCCCAATCATCTTTGTATGTATTGCAATTTTTTGTTATACCTCTTGTCAAGATTTTGTTGAATGCTTCAATTGCACCATTAGACTGGGGATTATAGGCTGTGCTCCTTCTATGTTCGATTTTGAACTGGTCTGTTAAAGCTGCAATACTTTTTTAATAAAATGTGATCCTTGGTCACCGATTAAAGTTAATGGACAACCAAATCTAGTAATGATATTTTCGTATATAAATTTGGCGGCTACTTCACTAGAACAAGTTTCAACAGTTTCTGCCTCTGCCCATTTAGTAACGTATTCAACTTTTGTTATGATATAGCGTGCTCCTGACCTTCTAGAAGGAACTGGGAATGCTCCTATAAAGTCGATAGCCCAAATTTCGAATGTTAAACTTGGATTTACTGATATTAGGGGCATCTTAGTGCTTGGTAGGGGTCGACCTAAATGTTGACAACGATCACATTTACTGACAAAATTTCAACAGTCTTTGTATAATGTCAGCCACCATAATCCTGACTGTTGGATATTTTTAGCAGTTGTGCCAGACTGGAAATGTCCTCCAGCTAGGCCATAGTGTGCTTCATGCATTATGCTCTCTCTCTTTCATGCTCCAGAACGCATCGACGAAGTACTTCATCCAAACCCAGTGTATATAGGAACCCGTTAATTAGACTATAAGGTGCAGCATTCATTGCTAGAATTTGTTTCCTTTTGGTACTCATTCCCTCGGGTGCTTGTCCATTTTCTAAGAATTGTGCTATCTCGTCTAGTTTTCTAGGTAGAACTTCTATTCTAAATAGATGTGCATCTCGTAGATCGTCTTCAACTCCTGTCGGCTCCTCCCCAATGTTGATTCTCGAAAAGTGGTTGGGTCTGACATTTAGCCTTCCCAACCGAACTACAAATTCGAACTCAAATTCTTGGAATAGCAACAACCGACCAAATATTTTTCCATGATGTATAGGTTTATTTACTAGATATTTCAACGCTTGGTGATCGGTGTAAAATATAAAGGGGTTAGCTAATAGATAATGCCGGTATTTTTGAAGTGCAAAGATCATTCCTAATGCTCTGTCGTGGAATAATTACGTTTCGCTTTGTTTAATTTTCTTCTATTGTACACGGTTGGGTAGTCCATCACATCATCTCCTGGTTGTGTCAAGATTGCATCAATTTCTATGCCTGATGCGTCGATGTGTACATGAAATTTGACTGACCAATTTGGGAATCAGAGAATAAGTGCTTCGTCTAATTTTTTATTTAAAGTGTTGAAATATGCATCGCATTCTTCAGTCCATTTATATTTCTAATCTTCTTTTAATAGCTCTTCTAAAGGGTATGTCATGCCTAAACAATGACGAATGAATTTCCTGTAGTATCCTGTATGCCCCAATAAGACTCTTAACTTGTTTTGGATTGACTGGAGGTTTCAAGTTGAGAATAATTTTTATTTTCGCGAAATCATCCTTGATTCCTTCTTTGCATACAATATGCCCTAGTAAAATTCCTATAGGAGTTACAAAGATGCATTTCTTTATGTTAAGTGATAATTGAATTTATCGGCAGCTTTCTAGCATTAGTCTTAGCCATTTGCAATGATCTCTTAACATGGAGTAAATCATCCAATCGTTGAAGTATGCTATTATATTTTTATCAATTAGACAATATGATCTTAGGATCTCATCTCAGAGGATACCATGCACAACAATCAATCACAAGAGACAATAGACACAAATATTTTCCTCGGGGAAAACATAAAGGAGAAAACCCCGCAACTTCCTCAGAGATAGAATGAGCACCAATGGCAGCAGTAAAACCCAAAGACAGAAAGATGATCTCCAACAGTTGTTCTCTCTCTCACCTGTGTGAGCTCCTCTTCTCTCACCTATGTGCTATAGTTTGGTGAGTGTGTGTCTCAAATAGAGATGCTCACTCTCTATTTATACTAGTTTTCGACTTGAAAATTACTTACTAGGGTCGACTTCTATAGGAGAGTCTAATAACCCTAGTGCCCCACAACTGTGGGGAATTTACCCTCGACTTACAAAGGAGGGTTAATCTATATGACTTTAGATGAATTGATTACATTAATGATTATCCCTATAGGAACATCAGGGACCAATGAAATAAATATATAAAATATACAAGTGGATACATTCTGAAGTTGCAAATACATCAACACTCCCTCTTAACTAGGAAGGTATTCTCTTGACACAGTTCATCAGTACAAGTATTCATCACTGGAACATCACTGGATCATCATCAAAGCTAGATCATCTTCACTGGATCATCATCAAATCTGGATCATCATTAAAGCTGGATCATCACTGGATCACCATCATCATCACTGCTTCTGTTATCTCAATCAAATGGTGTTATCTCTCAATTATTCTTGTCATAGGAAGTTCTACAGAGCCAACCCTTTTTCATGTTGGTTGTAGGCCTAGCCTCTATGTAGGTCTTCATCAACATCTCCATCCCTTTTTGATGCTGGAAGTATTGCCTTTCTCTTGCAAGGAATTCCCCTACAGAGTTAGTCCTTTTTCATAATGGATGTAGGCCTCTACACAACCAACCATTTTTCATGCTAGATGTACCTCTATAGAGCCAACCCTTTTTCATGTTGGATGTAGGCCACTGCAGAGCCAACCCTTTCTCATGCTGGATGTACTTCTATAGAGCCAACCCTTTTTCATGTTAGATGTAGGCCACTACAGAGCCAGCCCTTTTCATGCTGGATGTACCTCTACATAGCCAACCCTTTTTCATGCTGGATGCAGGCCCCTACAGAGCCAACCTTTTTTCATGCTAGATGTACCTCGACAGAGCTAGCCATTTTTCATGATGGATGTAGGCCAGTGCAGAGCCAACCCTTTTTCATGCTGGATGTACCTCTACAGAGCCAACCCTTTTTCATGCTGGATGTAGGCCACTACAGAGACAACCCTTTTTCATGTTGGATGTACCTCTACAGAGCCAGCCATTTTTCATGCTGGATGTAGGCCACTACAGAGCCATCCCTATTTCATGCTAAATGTACCTCTACAGAGCCATCCCTTTGTCATGTTGGATGTAGGCCACTACAGAGCCAACCCTTTTTCATGCTGGATGTACCTCTACAGAGCCAACCCTTTTTCATGCTGGATGTACCTCTACAGAGCCAACCCTTTTTCATGCTGGATGTAGGCCACCACAGAGCCATCTCTTTTTCATGTTGGATGTACCTCTATAGATCCAACCCTTTTTCATGCTAGATGTAGGCCACTATAGAGACAACCCTTTTACATGTTGGATATACTTCTACAGAGCCAACCCTTTTTCATGTTGGATGTAGGACACTACAGAGCCAACCATTTTTCATGCTGGATGTAGTTCTATAGAGCTAGTCCCTTTTCATAGTGGATGTAGGCCTTGCCCTCTACAAGGTCTCCCGCTATAGAGCCAGTGATTTTTCATACTAGATGTAGTTCTAAAAAGCTTATATCTGACCATGGGAGGAACAAATCCTGCCACCATGTCAGAAAGGAACAACACTTATATATGATCATGGGAGGAACCAATCATGCCACCATGTCAGAAAGGCACAACACTTACATATGACCATGGGAGGAACCAATCCTACCACCATGTAAGAAAGGCACAACACTTACATCTAACCATGGGAGGAACCAATCCTACCACCATGTCAGAAAGGCACATGGATTCATCACCTCCCTTTGGAAGGAACCTCGATATGGAAAACACCAAGCTTCTCCCTAAAGTACTCAAAATTCACTCTGGATAATGGCTTGGTTAACACATCAGCTATATGTTCATCCATCGCAACATATTAGAGCTTCACTGCTCCTCTATGCACCATATCCTTGATATAGTGATATTTGATCTCGATATGCTTCGACTTGTCATGGAACACTGAGTTCTCCAACAACTTCACACAACTATGGTTGTCGCAATATATACAAATAGCATCAAACTAGAGATCAAATAGATCAAGCAGTAGCTTCCTTAGCCACACTACCTCACAACTAGCCAAAAAAGATGGGACATACTCTACTTCGGATGTACTTAGTGCCACACAAGACTGCTTCCTGCTAAACCAAGAGATCACACCTGATCCCATATTGAAGCAGTATCCCAAAGTGCTCTTCCTATCAATGGCATTTCCTGCCCAATCCGAATCCACATAACCTTCCAGGTTAATCTTCTGATTCGTCTCATACTTGAGCCCATAATCAACTGTACCCTTCAGGTACCTAAAAATATGCTTTGCAGCAATTAGGTGAACATGTCTCGGATTTGTTAGGAACTGGCTCAATGTGTTCACAACAAAGCAAATATATGGTCTCTTGTTCATTAGGTACATCAAGGACCCAATCATCTGACGATACATTGTAACATAAGCTGAATCTGATGAAGCATCACTCAATCGCTTTAGGTTCGATGGCATAGGTGTGGTCATGGCCTTACAATCCATCATCCCAAACCTCTTCAGGATCTCTACTACATACTTCCCTTGTCCCAGGGAGATTCCATTTGCACTCTGCCACACCTCCATGCCTAGAAAGTAGTGCATTATACTCAAGTCTTTCATCTTGAAATCGGTAGCAAGCTTCCTCTTCGTGTCAGTAGTCAACCCATCCTCACCTATTACAAACAGGTCATCTACATACAGTAGGAGTATCACTGGTTTCCCTTATTCAACCTTGTAGTAAAGGTTGGAATCCGCTTTACTCTTGGTAAAGTTCAAACGAGTCAGGAAGTTGTCAATCCTGCTGTACCATGTCCTGGGTGCCTGTTTCAAACCATACAGGGATTTCTTCAATTTACACACATGAGTTTCCCTATCATGTGTCTCAAAATCGAGTGGCTACTCCACATACACTTCCTCTTCCACTACACCATTCAAGAAAGCAGTCTTGACAACCATCTGGTGTATCTTCCATTTCATTACTGCAACCAGAGAAAGTACTGATCTAATGGAAGTGTATCTGGCTACAGGTGTAAAAGTTTCTTCATAATCTATTCCTTCTTTCTGGGAGAAACCACGAGCCACAAATCTTGCTTTATATTTCTCTATGCTGCCATCTGCAGCATGCTTGATCATGTAGATCCACTTGGAAGTCATAACAAACTTCACCTCTGGTCTTGGGACAACATCCCAGACATCATTCTTCATGATCAACTAGTACTCCTCTATCATAGCATCCTTCCATTCTTTCTTTTTGGTCACTTCTTCATAGTTGGAAGGTTCTTTATCAATGATGTCACATAATAGGGATACATATCCGAAGTAATACCCAGTTCTTTTACTCTCTTTGTGCATTTCTTATGGAGCCCCATATCTTTCTGAACCTTGGATAGCCTCTCGTACCCATGCAGGTTTCCTCTTGTGAGTATTCTTCTATTGGGGTGGATCTATAGGTTCCCAGGGTTCTTCTATTTCTTTATCTTCTTCTTGAGTTGCATCATTCAAAGTTGTATGTTGAATCCTCGGTGATTCTACTTCTTCAGGGTCTTCAATAGGGCTCTTTCTGGATTTGTTGTAAGTTGAGTCTTCATCAAATGTTATGTCTCTACTAATGTTGATCTTCTTGAATCCCGGGAAATATACTCTGTAAGCCTTCGAGCTTTCACTATATCCCACAAATATACCCTTCTTTCTTGAAGGATCTAATTTTGTTCTCTTTTATTTCGGAATGTGTATGTACATTGGACAGCCAAATATTCTAAGATCATTGACTTCTAGTTTCTTTTTGGAGAAGACTTCTTCGAGTGTCTTGTTCTCAAGTACTCTATGTGGAGTACAGTTCTATACATACACAGTTGTCCTAGCATCTTTTGCCCGTAGATATATGGGAATATCTTGATCATGAAGCATTACCCTTGCAGCCTCCATAATCGTTCTATTCTTCCTTTTTGCAACCCCATTCTATTGTGGATTATATGGAGTGGTTAACTCCCTCTTAATCCTTGAATCTCTGCATAATTCTTTGAATTCATTTGATGTGAATTCTCCGCCATTGTTTGATTGAAAGGTCTTGATTTTGTTTTCTGTGTGGTTCTTGATTGTTGTTGGTAATAACTCCCGATTCCAAAA
>LPNX010008394.1:0-158428 GCA_001517045.1 Pseudotsuga menziesii | reverse complement strand
CATGCGTAATGTACCACGCGGTCTCCCACTGTGGTCTTCACAATGTATATTCCAGAAACCAATCCAGGCACCAGTGTCCTTCAACGCAGGCACCAGTTTTCAGTATACAACACATCAGAGAGTCGCCTCTCTCACCCCACCAGGCAGTCTCCAGGTCGCAGCAACAATTCTAGGAGGAATCTTTATCAAAAACACTGAAAATAATCAGTTTTCACCGTCAAATCACCAGCTTTATACCGGTCTGCAAAAAATTAGGGTTCAGCTCGCAGTCTCTCAACGCAGCATTGCAGTCTCAACGCATCTTCAGATGCAGCAAGTAATAAATGGTTTCAAAGTAGTCTTTGAAACAATATGCAGAGGCAGCAATTCAATGCAGCTCCACGCAGAACTGAGGTAACAACGGAGGTCCCATACCACAAGAGTCAATCCGGTAGAGAAGGGAGACCAAGGATTCGAGCAACGGACAGTCTTTAACCTTCAACACAGCAGCAACACAACGCGGGCTCTTCACGACCCCTCCAACGCTGGTCTTCAGCACACATTATGTTGTGAACAGTTCTCTTCAATCTGCGCAGTCGCAGGCAGCAACCGGAGCTCATGCCCACTTGCCAACAGGGTGGAATATAGCAGCAGCTTGCCGTAACATAGGGACCCTCAGTGAAGCTATATCGATTCCAATAACCACTTCAATGCAGAAATTTGAAAAACACCAGGCAGTAAGTCGATATCTTTTCCAAAGAGAGAAAAACACGAGGTAGCAATATATATGTATTTCTATCAATACTTCAACAAAATTAGGGTTCAGGCTGGTTCTCAACATATATCACAATATATCAAAGTGGTGCGCAGTCTCCAATTGTGCGCAGTCTCCAGCACAACGCAGACTTCAAAACAATCACAGGTCGCAGCCTTCAAGCAAGGCTGCAGTCTCCAGGCAGGCAGCCTTCAAAAATTGATAGAATGACACAAAAAATACGCTGTCACTAAAATGGATAGTCTCAGCAATCTTAAACTTATGCAGAAAAATACACATACAAAACATTGGTAGGGATTAGGTTTTCCTCAGCACACAAACTCAATCATGAAGGAATTTGCATGCGACTCGACTGGCAGACTGATGGAGCAGTCTGGCAGTGGAATGGCAAGCAGAATGCCAGGCAGAGATGCAGCAGGAGTTATGGCAGACAGCCCTGCTCTGATACCAGTTGTTGGTAATAACTCCCGATTCCAAAATGATTATTCAAATGCAAATGCCTATATTTATACATTTCATGAGGCGGTTGATTACCATCCTTTTCGCCTTCCTAGCTATTCATATTCCTATTATTTATTTACAATAATCCTGACGGATTATTCTAACATTGATCAAGGCTTTGAATTCTTTGAACTTACTGAATACTTCATCTTTGTATTTCAAGAATTATATCCATGTCTTCCTTGAAAAATCATCAATGAAAGAAACATAATATACATACCCACTCAATGAACTGGATGACATTGGACCACATACATCGGAGTGGATGATTTCCAAGATTCCTTTTGCCTTGCTCTCGCTACTTGGAAATGTCTTCTTTTTGTTCTTTCCTTTCACACATCCTTTGCAAACACCTTCATGTTTTGCCTGTATTTCTAGAAGACCTTCAACAACTTTTATTGAAAGTGGTAGTGTCACATGCCCCAATTTGCAAAACATTTTATGTTTTAAGAAACATTATGTTACATTTTATGTTAAAGTTTGTAATTAATGACCAAGTGGGGTAAAGGATAATTTAATGTAATTGCTGAATATTTTATTAATAAATAAATGAAAGATGAGACAACAGCTTAGGGAAGCTGTTAAATGAGTGTTTTACTGGTCACTTGATGGAGAAGGTTGGGTTGCAAGCAGATTGACACTTGGCAACATTCTCAAACTACTTCTAGCTGTTGCAGGTGGCAACTTCCCTATTTTTGTGGTCATGTTCTGCAAGAAAGTGGAACAAGAGAAGGTGGCTCATTAAGTAAAAACTGACCCAAAAGACCTAGGCATGCTAATAAAACTTCCCATTGAATACAACTGAGGCTGCTCATTCTGTATTTGTGAACATTCTGAGTGAATGGAGTGCACAGAAAAATTCGATGGAGGGGACTAGCTGAAGTATGTTTTGAGTGGAAAAGTGTTGAAGACCTGAACTAGTGCAACTATTCTAAGCTAAGTTCATACCGTTGCATGCAAAACTGACTTACTGCTGAACACTCAGTGGAGTTGCAAAGGGTTACTAGACTACATCTCTCACCCAGTACTTCTACCAGGTGGACCAGGAGACAAGCTCGGTGGCCTTGAGATTTGCAGTCTAGCTTTTCTCCAGGAGTTGGTTGGGAGGAACAGGTTCCTTAAGCTGTTGTCACCTCATATATATATCCAAGTTCTACTTGTTTTATTCAGCTATCTAAGTATTTACTGTTATCTGGAAAGTTTAAGTTTAATCAATGATATGTTATGCATATGTCCTTTTTTTGCTGCTAGGGTTAGTTAGGAGAAATGTATATATTGTAAAAAAATAGTTAAGTTCTGAACTAGCTAGATTAGGGTAAATAATTTAGAAGAATTTCTAGTTTAACTGATATATAGAAAGAAAATACCTAAACTGTATTTTTCCACACCTTTTAGAAAAGGTAGTACTCTAGTACAGCAGGTTACTTTAAATTCAGATCAAGAATCGAATGAAGTATGCATGAATGTAAATTACTATCTTCTACAGGTTTATATGTATGATTTGTATGTATGTTTCCTTTTTACTTTAGATGGTTTTATTTAGCTAGAGTACTTGATCAAAATAAACAGAACTATTAGGAAAGATCTAAAGGTATAAAATACTAGTCTGTGTAATGGTTTACACAGTAGATAAAATTATTATTATAGGTCTATTATTTAATAATTAACAATTAATATATCAACATGAATTATTATAACTAAGATTAACTTTCAGAAACAGTAAACAAGGCTAAACATTTACTGAATGAATTCATCTAAGTAGAAATGAAAACTAGGGTAACTCAAAAATGAAGCACTAACTATGTACTCATGTTAAGAAGGTAGGGTTTATAAATAAACCTATTTAAAAGAACTGTATATATATATATATATAAACCAAAATTTATCACCCCTCTTTGTTAGCAGGGAGATGTTATTTTTACTTTTGAAATAAAGTAAAACCTATCTATCTTATGTAACCATAAGCAAAAATTGGACGACTGTATGAAATTACCAGCATTTACTCATAAGAAACAATAGTAAATAAAAACATGTTATCATATTATCATATTCAGAGAATACAATAAAGAATTAGGTTACTTAGTATATTTCTTCTCCTCTATTTATTTACTGTAGAAATCTAGTACTGATAGTAATAATCAAAATAAGATCTAAATACCCACTATTCAATCTGTAGTTACAATTTTACACAGAAGTAAAATAAATAATAATTTAATTTAACAATAATCTGTGATAGATTGAGCAGTACAAGCCTGCCCTAATATTTAAAAATCACATTAACAATACATATGTATTATCCAAAACATAAATTAAAAAATACTAAGTTTCAGGCTTATCCAAGCCTTAAGTATAAGTTAAAAACCTCGAACTGAGTCATATCAGCTACAGCCCTATGGCCTTTTACAACATAGAGTCATGGCTTAAAGGCCTGATTTTTTTAAACAACGCAATTACAAACAAAATCTACGACTGAGAAGGAAATTGTATCGGCTATGGAAGCCCTAAGCCTCCATTTCTAAAACAGCCACTAGGGCTTCAACAAACTGAACCAAACATCAAGTATCGTCCCCTGGCCTTTTCAACTTTTACAACAAAGTATATCACGGCCGAGCCTAAAACCAACAAAATACCCAACGAACTCCATCATCTAAAAATGAACACCATACACCACGGCAGGAAAAACCTCAGCGAGACCGAGGCTTACTAGGGTTATGCGCAGCTTGGAATCTAGGCAGAGTGGTCTTCAGCGGCTGTCAGTACCTATTAGTAGAATTTAAGCACCTGCACATTAAATTCAAACTAATATAAAAACTCAAAAGAACAACTACTGGTGTATAATGAAATCTTTAACTTGTTTAAAGACAAAAAAATGAGGTATTTTGCCTACATTATAGTTTTATCAACCTTGTAGAAGTTTGAGTACAAACCCTAGCCACCATTCAAAGACAACGAGCTTCACAGAAGAAAAACACAGCTCACAGAGTTTAGACCTGAGTCCCAAACCTCACGACGGAGCTGAGTCAATGCCACTCTACAGACTGGGCTGCGAAGACATCCGACTTTTACACCAAATTCAAAGAAAGACAATAAACATCCCAATCCACACTACGACCACCCAAGGGCCATGCTCACCTCCACATCTCACCAATACACCATGGAATGATTAAAAACACTTGCAAAGGTAATGTAACGATAGTAACATCGTTGTTGCAGAGCTAAGTAGTGGTGAGGAGAGAGTTTCATCCACAAAAAAACCAGAGATGGTATTCATTTACACCTCTACATGCAGAAGAACAAGGCTACTGGAAGGAAGATTGACGCATTGGAGTGACAAACCGGCCAAGAAGCCATGAACCCACAACCCCTCTTCTAGAGCAAGGTGAAAGCTTAGGTAAAGCGATATTTTAGGGTTTAAAAGAAATTTATATGGTAGAAACTCCAAAGTCAAAACCCTATCGATTGAGCATCGACCATGTAGCTCCAAATATTTTTGCAAGGATGGGTTTGGTAATATAGTTGAAACTCCTTGATTTTTCAACTTGCACATTTTAGTGTAAAAATTAATAATATATTATAATTTTGTCTTGATTTTGTTATCGTTGCTATGGTTTATGCTTGTTTTTACCATAGTAAATAACATGGGAGTTAGTAATTGAACTAGGTTTTAAATATAAGCTAAAAACTTTGAAATTGTATAAGAAAACTTATGCTACTCACATAATTAACAATGCTGTGTAATTAGGTTTTAGGAAGATACAAATGAAGAAGGGAATCATTTGTATGTAAATACTTATAACTATAGAAGATACCTTGCTAGGGCTTCAGTTTAGGTATTAAACTATGGACACTAATATATGATTTAATCAATAATACCCTTATGAGATGAGAAAATCATATATAGAATAATAGAATATACCTCCTTGAAGAATAATTCTTTTACCTTAAAATAAAAGGGTATTAGAACATTCGTATCAAGGCATCTCAAATTTGGTAAGTATTTGAGTAGTTATAAACTATCCTTTATACTATGTACTAGTTTTCATGTGTGATTATTAGTCAAAAGTATTTTATGACTTCAATTGGATGATAGATCTTCTAGGTTATTGTAACTCCTTATTTGTGGAAATAAATCTATTCACAAGATGCATCTACTAGAATTACATACAAGTTTTCAACTGAAAATAGCAGGATGAAAGTTAAATGAACAAGTTATGTGATAGTAAGAGTAACTGAGCTAAATCCAGTTTATTAAAATACTGTTATTACTATCAATTATGAAGATTTCAAGCAATTCAACAATACCTCTTACATTGCTCAAGTTGTAAAAGAAATAATTTAACTAGCAATTTATTCTATGCTAGTGGAGATGATAAATCTCGATCTAGAAAATTGGTAACAAACTTCTTACCCGTAAAAGACCTGTAACAGAAGGATCACTTCATTGCATTAGCTATAAGTTAAGTAAGCCTCGATCTCAACTGAATTTATTTCCTACTTGTCATAAAACAGTAAAATAAACTTAGTGCTAGAAGATTAAAAATATGTTTTATTCCTGTTATATCAAACCGTAATTCAATTCCTAGCATGGAATTATGAAAACAATCTAGTAAGTATACAAAACTAGAGTCTTACAAAATAGTTAGTTCTAATTTAATACAGATTAAAGTAACCATTAACAGTTAATTATTCCCTAGGTAATGACGACTGCAAACATTTTATGTTACATGAAAATTTTTAAATTTTTATGAATTTAAGGAGTATTACATGTGGTATCAGAGCACAAGGTTCAGATACTAGGCCTGAATGTGGCTCAACTTGCATAGATAAACAATAGATTTAAAAACATGCATACTGATTATTACTTTTCTTTTGAAATATATTTCGAGAGAATTTTTCTAAGTTAAACTGCGGGTATGGAAAGATTGGAGGAATATGTGGATGAGGAGTCTCTGTTTACTGAACGAAGTAATTCTAAAAGAGAACCTATACAAGAAGAAATAACTAATAACTCTTCTGAATTATTACAAACGGTTAAAGAACTAAGAACATATATGGAAACAATCAAAAAGGAAAATGAGAGAATTTTGAGATCTCAGGAGGAGCTGGATCAGATTTTAATAGAAAAATTTCAGAATGAAGAAAAAGATAAACGAACAGAATCTGAAGATATGCCTTACCAACATAAAAATAAAAAGTCTAAACAGTCTAAAACGGAAAGTAGCTCATCTTCTGATATTTATGGTGATTCTACATAAGAAGAATTATCAGTATACTAGTGATAGTAGTGAAGATAATCATCAGACACGAAAGAGAAAATTTAAACCTTATGAATAAATCTCAGGAGAATTTAAGAAAATAAAACCACCAACCTTTAATGGTGAAACTAAGAAAGGAGAAGAGGCTGAATCATGGCTATTTGGGATGAACAAATATTTTTAAATTTATAATTATTCTAATCAGCTAAAAGCCACAATGGCCATTTACAACCTCACTGGGAAGGTAGATATTTGGTGGCAAGACCTAAAACGAGTAAAAGTCATTAGGGAGAAGAACATTAACTGGAGTACGTTTAATAAATATTTTAAGAATAAATTCTTGTCAGAACAGTACTACGAAGAGCGGGCTAAGGAATTTTACAAACTAAAGCTGGGAACAATGAACATGAAAGAACTAAACAGTAAATTTTTAAGTCTGCTTCGATATGTGCTTTACATTGTGGACGAGAAGCCTAAGGTTCAGCAATTTCTAAGCTATTTACCCTTGCATATAGAATATAGAATTGAATATGATAATCCAAAAACCTTAGAAGAGGCGATGAGAAAGGAGAATTTATGTTATGATCAGAATCGCAAAAAAAGAGTATGACAAACTGGAAGGCTAAAAGAACTAATTATTTTGAAAAGAGGAGGAAAAGTTTCGTACCTAACCATAATTTTAGGTATAATAACACATGTAATTTTTCTAATAAAAATTTCCAAGGGAATAAAGGTAATTCACAGTCACAATCCAAATGGCCAAAGAAATAAAGAACATGTTAATAATCACGGTAACTACACCAAGAATAATGAACGAAAAGAACCAGTAAAATGTTGGGAATGTAATGGTCCTCATTATGCGTCAGTTTACCCCAACCAGAAGAAGACTGCTAGCAACATACATACGATGTAGGAGGAGATGACTGTTGGTGATCTAGCAAGGACAATGCCTAGGATCAACGAAGCAATGGAAAACAAGCAAGCAACCTATCAAACTTCCATGGTGGAAGTGGAAGGTAAGCTGAATCAAACACCTATATCTATTTTAATTGATCTAGGGGCTTGCCTAAGTTATATTTCTCCTAATTTAGTAGAAAAATGCAAGTTATTAGTAGAAAAGTTTGCAAATTTATGGTTGGTCCAGCTAGCTACTGGCACAAAAGAAAGGTGATTAGTTTTGTAAATGATTGTATTGTAAACATGGACCAGTTTGAAACCTCTGTTAAGATTCATGTACTACCTTTAGGTTCTTATGATATGTTAATTGGTATGGACTGGTTAGAATAACATAGGGTAGTCCTGAACTGTTTCGATAAAACTTTTACTTGCGTAAATAACGATGGAGAAACAATAAATGTAAGAGGAATACCTAGGAAAACAGCTATAAGACAAATCTCTGCCTTGCAATTAAAGAGAGCTATTTGGAAGGGTTGTAAAGCCTTTGCCATAACAGTAATTAATGAAGAAAATACTAATAATGAAGATAAATTAAAACTGGAAGACATTTTGAGCCTGAGGGTGTATTCAGATGTATTTCCGGAAGAAATTCTGGGACTGCCTCCGAAGAGGGAGTTAGATTTCACTATTGAGTTGGTAACTAGTGTAGTGCCCAGCTCAAAACCCCTTATCGGATGAATATATTGGAATTAAATGAATTAAAATCCCAGTTAAAAGAAATGATTGATAAGAATTATATCAGATCTAGTGTGTCTCCTTGGGGAGCACCTGTTATTTTTGTTAAAAAGAAGGACAAAACTCTACGATTATGTATAGATTACCGTCAACTTAATAAAATGACTATTAAAAACATATATCCATTACTCTGCATAGATTATTTGTTTGATCAACTATGTGGAGCGACTGTATTCTCGAAGATTGATTTACGATCTGGTTATCACTAGGTCCGAATCAAAGATGAAGACATCTTTTAAATAGCTTTTAGGACCAGGTATGGTCACTATGAGTTTGTTGTTATGCCATTTGGGCTTACTAATGCCCCGATTGTCTTCATGTGTCTGATGAATAATGTAATGCATAAGTACCTTGATAAATTCGTGGTCGTATTCATTGATGACATTTTAATTTATTCGAAGTCTGAAAAAGAACATGAAGAGCACTTAAAAATTGTTTTACAAGAATTATGAGAACATCAGCTCTATGTAAAATTCACTAAATGTGATTTCTTTAGGGATAAAATACAGTACTTGGGTCATGTAGTGACTAAAAAAGGAATCTCAATGGATCCAAAAAAGATAAAGGCAATCGAAGAATGGCCAGTCCCAAAAGATGTAACTGACGTATGATCATTCATGGGGATTATTGGCTATTATCGAAGGGTTTTCAAGAATTGCAAATCCCATAACTTCTTTACAGAAGAAAGGGAAGAAATTCGAGTGGAGTCAAAAGTGTGAAGATAGTTTTAAAAAGTTAAAAAGATTATTAACTACCGCACCAATATTAAAAATTTCTAATCCTAATAAAGACTTTATAGTTAGTACTAACGCATGCAATGACGGTCTAGGCAGAGTTTTAACTCAGGAAGGACACGTCATTGCATATGAGTCTAGGAAGCTAAATATTTACAAGAAAAACTATGCGAGCTATGACTTAGAGTTGGCTGCTGTCATAGATGCCTTAAAGATGTGGCGTTATCATTTAATTGGAAGAAAGTTTATATTAATGACAGATGATAAAGGGTTAAAATATTTGTTGGATCAACCTAACTTAAATGCAAGGCAAGCTAGGTGGTTGGCCTTCCTTAGTGAGTACGATTTTGAAATCCAACATATTAAGGGAAAATAAAATAAGGTTGATGATGCTTTAAGCAGGAATGCAAAACTAAATTTTGTAGCAACAATCAACACCTATAAAACAGACTTAGAAGAATAGTTAGAAGAAGGAGTAAGATTAGATGAAAATTATCAGAAATTGCAAGCGAAGGTAACAAAAAATTTAATTGAAAGTTTGAGTACATGGTATAGTCTAAATGAAAAAGGATTACTAAAATATAAAGATAGGCTATACATACCTAATGTACCTAAGATTAAGTTGTTGATTTTAAACGAAATTCATAAGAATCCTTACTCAGGACATCTTGGTTATCAGAATACTATAACCATGTTAAGAAAGGATTATTTTTGGACAAACATAAAAAATGAAATGGAAAAATACATTGCTAAGTACTTTGAATGTCAGCAAGTAAAGACTGAACACCAGCATCCAGTCGGGTTACTTCAACCCTTACCTATTCCTAGCTAGAAGTGGGAGATAATCAGCCTTGATTTTATTATAGGACTACCTAGAAATCAAAATTTGAATGACTCAATAATGGTAGTCGTTGATAAACTTAGTAAGGAAGCTCATTTTATACCTGTAAAAACTATTTACAAGGCTGCTAATATTGTTGATATTTTCCTGAAACAAATTTTTCGTTTACATGGAATACCGAAAGTAATAATTCCCTAATTTTATGGGCAATTTTTGGAAGTATTTGTTTAAAGGACTGAATACTACATTAAATTTTAGTACCTCTTTCCATCCTTAGAAATATGGACAGACTGAAAGAGTGAATCAGGTATTGGAAGACCTGCTTAGAATGTATGTTAAAAAACAACCAGGTAAATGGGAAGATTACTTACACTTGGTAGAGTTTCCTTACAAAAATCACTACCAAGCTTCAACAATATATAGTCCTTTTGAAATTTTGTATGGCAGGAAGTGCAATACCCCCATCTCATGGAGTAATCCAGTTGACAAGTTAGTATTAGGACCTGAACTATTAAAACAGATGGAGTTAATTGTAAAATAGGTGCAAGGTAACTTGAAAGTTGCGCAAGACCGACATAAAATTCAAGCATATCTTAAACGAACTCAAAAAGAGTTCCAGGTTGGTGAACATGTCTTTATTAAGGTGAGGCCTAACAAGAGTTCTCTGAGATTAGGAAGTTGTGCTAATTTAACACCCCGATATTGTGGACCTTTTGAAATACTGTCCAGAATAGGACAGGTGGCATATGAATTGGCTTTACCGCCAAATTTGATGGTTCATAATGTCTTTCATATTTCTGTGTTAAAAAAATATGTACATGATGCTACTCATGTTATAAAATGGAATGATGTGCAAGTGGAACCCGAAGGAGATTTTCTGGTGGAACCGGATTGTATCCTTGAAAGGAGGGAGATATTGCTTCAGAACCGCACCATTGGTCAGGTGAAGGTGCAATGGAAGCACCTTAGTACAGAAGAAGCCACCTGGGAATTGGAGAGTCATATGCGGGATGCATATCCAATTCTGTTCTAGGGCAATTCTGAAGATGAAGAATAAATAACATTGAGGACGACGTTATAATTTAAGGGGGTGTGTATGTCACATGCCCCAATTTGCAAAATATTTTATGTTTTAAGAAACATTATGTTACATTTTATGTTAAAGTTTGTAATTAATGACCAAGTGGGGTCAAGGATAATTTAATGTAATTGCTGAATATTTTATTAATAAATAAATGAAAGATGAGACAACAGCTTAGGGAAGCTATTAAACGAGTGTTTTACTGGTCACTTGATGGAGAAGGCTGGGTTGAGAGTAGATTGACACTTGGTAGCATCCTCAAACTACTTCTAGTTGTTGCAGGTGGCAACTTCCCTATTTTTGCGGTCATGTTCCCCAATAAAGTGGAACAAGAGCAGGTGGCTCATTAAGTAAAAATTGACCCAAAAGACCTAGGAATGCTAATAAAACTTTCCATTGAAGACAATTGAGGCTGCTCATTCTAGATTTGTGAACATTCTGAGTGAATGAAGTGCACAGGAAAATTCGATGGAGGGGACTAGTTGAAGTATGTTTTGAGTAAAAAAGTGCTGAAGACCTGAACTAGTGCATCTATTCTAAGTTGAGTTCATACTGCTGCATACAAAACTGACTTACTGCTAAACTCTTAGTGGAGTTGCAGAGGGTTACTAGAATACATCTCTCACTCGGTACTTCTACCAGGTGGACCAGGAGACAAGCTCGGGGGCCCTGATATTTGCAATCTATATTCTCTCCATGAGTTGGTTGGGAGGAACAGGTTCCTTAAGCTATTGTCACCTCATATATATCTCCAGGTTTTGTAGTTGCACCCAAAAAGTAAGAAGCCCTAGCTTTTGCAGCTACACAATGTCTTCTTCTCAGGTTAGCTCTGATACCATGTTAGATTTTTATCAATTAGACAATATGATATTAGGATCTTATTTGAGAGAATAACATGCACAACAATCAATCACAAGAGACAATAGACATAAATATTTTCCTCGAGCAAACCCTAAAGGAGAAAACCCCACAACTTCCTCAGATATAGAATGAGCACCAATGGCAACAATAAAACCCAAAGATAGAAAGATGATCTCCAATAGTTGTTGTCTCTTTCACTTGTGTGAGCTCCTCTTCTCTCACCTATGCGCTATAGCTGGGTGAGTGTGTGTCTCAAATAAAGAGGCTCACTCTCTATTTATACTAGTTTTTGACTTGACAATTACTTACTAGGGTCGACTTCTCTAGGAGAGTCTAATAACCCTAGTGGCCCACAACTGTGGAGACTTTATCCCCGACTTACAAAGGAGGGTTAATCTCTATGACTTTACATGACTTGATTACATTAATGATTCTCCCGATAAGAACATTGGGGACCAAAGAAATACAATATATAAAATATACAAGTGAATACATTCCGAAGTTACAAATACATCAACAAATAGAACCATTGTTTTATAAATGTATTCCTCGAATGCTTTAACTATTATTCTCGAAAATACAACTGGTGCATTTTTTAGGCCAAATGGCATGACTTTATAAGGGAATGAGCCAAATTCACACATGAATGTTTTTTTCTTTGATTCTCCTTGGCGGTTAGTACTTGGTTATATCCTAAAAAACGATCTGTAAATTAATAACTCTGATGTCCCACAACTTCATTTAGGATCTCATCTGCAAAAGGACTTGGGAATGGGTCTGTCAGGGTGACTTTGTTTAGCTCCCAAAATTCTACACAGATTCTCAATCTTGTCAGGTCATGCTTTTTTGGTTGTACTACCATTGGTATTTCCCATTCTGTTTAGTCGATTCGGTAAATGATTCCAGCTGCTAACATATTGCCAATCTCTTTTTTCACTATCTCTTTATATTTGTGAGCAAGTTTGTAAGGGAGTTTCTTTACAGGTCTTTCATCAAGTTTAATATCAATCTTCATTTCACCCATTTCATGAACTAAACCTTTTATGGTCTCTATAGTCCCATGCGAAGACATCTTGAAAATATTTTAGTAGGTTAACAATTTTTGCTGTATGCTCCTCATTCCAATAGTTTCCAACTCTTTCCATTTTTGGTCTATCATCATTGGAGATATCGACTTCCTTCATTTTAGCCTTTGCGTCCATCCATTCTGGCGCCTTGCTTTCGTTGATTTGTCGGCTTCCTTCCTTGAATTGTGAAAATGATGCCGGGAATTCTTCTACTGTCATCCAGTCAGTATCTTCATTTCTGTTGATTCGACTTTGAATATTGTTCAAATTGGTTTCGTTGTTTTTGGATGATCATATTTCCACTGAAAGCTTTTTTCCATTTGTACGCTCGATTTCTAGTCGAATTCTTGTTGACTATGATATTTTATTAGATCGAATGTTATTACATGATGCTTTCAGTCGGCTATGATTTTGTGTCGAACTGTTATGACCAGTCGCTTGTATGAATGTTTTTATTTGTTTTGTTGCTTCGACTAGTTTGTCATCTTCTGGTATAAATTTGAAGTTCTTGGTGAATTTTTCTTTGAGTTCATCCTATAAGAACGTTTTTCCTCATGCTTCTTCCATCTTGTACAACTTATTTGGTAAATCGTTTAATGTATATGGAAATAAATGCGGCCATATTTGTTCATCTTTGTAACCAAATCTTCTCCATTCTTTTTCACATATACTTATGTGTTTTTTGGGGTTTTTTCCTTGTGTGAATACTGGTATTTGTGCCTAATTTGTTAGCTTCTTACCTCCAAATTTTTTGACGAAGTATGTTGAAGTTGTCGTCCATGTTTGTAGTCTCAAGTGATGGGTTTCCCACCATCGAGCAACTTGACCTGTAAACATTTCAACCAGTATTTGAAGTCGGTTGTGTTCACCTATGTTTTTGGAAACTTGTTTAATATGAAGGACTAGTGATTCTCTCTCTTTATACCGAAGAGACTATTTGTTTTCTACTTTGATTAGTGCTAATGAAGGATATTCCCTGATTTTTATTTCGAATATTTTTGGTATGATGGACACAGAAAAACATTGACGTGTCGGTTTTTTCAGGATGGCCTGAATGGTCTAGCATCCCCTTGCTTGAGTTTCGTAGTTTTCTATCTCCCAGTCATGTAATTCTGCATCTGAGTTATAGCCAATTGAATCTTGGTTTCCCAAATGAAGTTCTCCATATACATTTGGTTCGGTATAGTCTTCGTTATTTTGTATTTGATATAGCTATTAGACATCGAATTCTTCGTCTATGGGTTCTATCCATGGTTCACCTTGTGAGGGATGAATAGGAACAATTACTTTATTCCCATTCCCTTTAAGCTTTATGCTTTCTTTATCTAATGAAATCAATGCCTTCATTTTTCGACCACATGGTCGACCCACTAAAGTTGGGAAGGAGTTGGATCCTTCCTTAGGGTTAATGATTTCAAAGTCGACTTTTGTGGTAATTCCTTTTATGGTTGTGTCAACATTTATCCATACCCCAATAGGTTCGATGAGTCCTTGGTCGGCTAGTTTTAAATATATTCTTGATTCATTGAGTCGAGGTCTGCCCAATTGTTCCCATGTATCTCTTGTCATAATGTTCACTTGAGATCCGAAATAAAAGACAACTTGTCAGACATGGTATCCTTCGTTTTCTAAGTCGACAAGTGGTTCAGCATCGCTCTCATATTTTTGGTTTAGACTGCAGATATTCTTAGTTTGTTTATCCGTGCCAGACTTGTTCCTTAGATTGTATAATAAGTCGATAAATTGTGCAACTGAGTTATCATTACGTGTTAAATTAAGTAGTTCTTGAGGTATATTTTGTCAATTATCATCAATTGCTTCCTGTGTAGCTAATTCTTGAAACATATTTGATGCATCGTTATGTAATTACTTTTATTTTATAGGATTAGGGTAGTCATCTTTGTTCTTTATCTTAATTTTTCTAGGATTGTCATTGCCAATTTTTGTACCTTGTCTAGTGACTATTTGCAAATTCTTTGTACAAATAACAACAAACGTTTGAACACATGACAAGACGTTAACATTATTCTTTTTATTAATTTTTTCTAGCATGGTGGAACAATCCTCTAAAGAGTGATCACCAACACCACAATTGGTACAAAACTTGAGATCGCTTCGATCTTTGTATGGACAGTCTGCATACCAATGACCTTCATTGAAGCATGTGTAGCATTGAATTGGTCGTCGTGGTATGTTTTCTCGATTTCCGATGAATCATCCTCGACCTACATATCCCCCATGGCGATTATTATCGCACCGACGCTCATATCTTCGGCCTTCGTATCTTTGATTTATTTGTTCATTCTATTCATTGTTATTCCTTTGAATGTTGTCATTATTATTCTGCGCAACAACATTTGTTTGATAGACTACGTGGTAGTTTTGTCGGTTTTTCATGTTTATGTGACAATCAGCTGTTGAGTGGATTTTAACTTCACAAATTTTGCACCAAGAAGCTTTTTCATTTTTCATATTGAACGAATAATATTTTTTCACGTGTATCCCATGTTCCTGGCAGATGTCGCAAAAACATTTTGTCTGAACAAAGCGTACATCTTGTCGGCAATTGTATTTAGTGTGTCCAACCGTTGAGCATTTTGTACACCAGATGTCTTGTCCTTTGAGGTTAAGATCCCATAGCGATTTTTGCATTATTTCTAATTGTTCTTCGATATGGTTGTCCATAGGGTGCACTGGGTAGTCCTCATCCATCTCAACTTGCAATGCCTTTGTAAGTGCATCTTTGTATGTATTAAACATCTCTAAACTAATGTGCATCCAGATCTTAGGTGAAATCCCTACAACAAACCATTGGATTAGTATTTACTCGTCTATGTTATAATCCAACTATATGAGCAGGTCCTTCAGTCTTTTGTCATACTCTCGAACAGTATCTGTCAGTTTCTACACTGTCGTTTTTAACTTCTTTGCAGGCAGATGTTTCACATCTAGTGTTTTGAAGAATGATAGAAATTGCTACTTACTTACTTCTTTGCTCGCATTGGACGTTTTCTCAATGTATGTCATATACCATGTCAGTTCTCGCTTTCGCAAAGCACTGGCAAAATGCGCCATTTGTTGGTCTTCATTTGTTACTGCGTTCACTTCCCATGTCGACTTGCAGACGAACCAATGTCATCTGGGATCTTCATCGCTCTCGTAGAGGGGGATGTGTGCAGAGACATGCCCTGTGTCTTCAGTGTCGGTGTCTCCTTCAGGAGGTGGTGGTGGGGGTGGTGGGATACTTCCTATATCCCTATGTTGTTCACAATTTTTTTTGATAGAAATTCTGCTTTCGTCGGAAGTTTTGTTTGTAGTTGTCGGTTCACCCTCGACAATTTGTCGATCTAGTTCAACTCCTTCTGTCAATATCCAAGTGAACTGTTGTAACTGGGATATCCTTCCTTGTGAATCTGGTTGGTCTGTATTCTCTAAAGTTGTGTTTGGCTGGGGGAGTGCTCCTTCATTGAAGCAAACAAAGACTTCTAAACCCACATGATTTCGCAATTAAACCCATAGTAAAATTGATAATTGAATATATGAATATTTTTTACAATAATGGAGATAAACTTTTATAGGTTAATACACACCGCTTGATGAATTGGTGTGACTCTACGCTAATTCACTAAATCTATATTACAAAGACTTCTAAACCCACATGATTTCACAATTAAACCCACAGTAAAATTGATAATTGAATATATGATGATTTTTACAATAATGGAGATAACCTTTTATAGGTTAATACACATTGCTTGATGAATTGGTGTGACTCTACGTTAATTCACTAACTCTATATTTAATATTTAAAACAATGGTTTATAATTATTTAGATACATAACATTGCCACCGTATTTTAGAATGCTTTGTCCTCAAAGCAAGGGTAAGAACGGGTATTGTTGACGAAACTGTTATGTCTCCCATGATGTGTCTTCATCTGGAAAATTCTTCCACCTAATGAGATATTCCTTGAGTGTTCGAGAACAAAGTTTTCTTTCTCGGGTTGCAATGATTGCTTGGGTTCCCAAATGACCCTCCCTTCGTCATCTAACATAGGAAGTATTTTTTGTACTGTTTGATGTTTCCCCAATATTTTTTTGAGACATGATACATGGAAGACATTGTGGAAATGACTTTTATCAGGTAACAGTAATTTATACGCCACTTGACTACTCTTCTGGATAATCTGGTATGGTCCATAGAACTTTGGGGCCAACTTGTGTTTTCCTCCACTTTTTAGGGATACCTTTTTATAAGGTTGGAGTCTTACGAACACCCAGTCTCCTACTTCAAATTCTCTTTCGGTTCTGCATTGATCTGCTTGTTGCCTCATGTGATTATGTGCCATGATTAAGTTATCCTTAAGTAATTCAATCATTTTTTGAGATTTCTCTAGTTGGTTCTTTACTTCTGGAACAATAGTGTCGTTCAGAACTAACTCCTTTCAATTTGGGGGTTCATACCCATATAAAGCTTGGAAAGGGGTCATTTTTGTGGAGGTGTGGTAAGTTGAATTGTACCACCATTCTGCTAAGTGTAACCATTGAGACCAATGGTTTTGTTTATCTGTTACAAAACAACGTAGATATACTTCTAAGCATTTATTAATGACTTCAGTTTGACCATCTGTTTGGGGATGGTAAGCTGAGCTCATATTGAGTGAGGTGCCTACTTATTTGAAAAATTCCCTCCAAAATTTCCCATTAAATTTTGCATCTCTGTCGCTGATGATGACTTTTGGGAAGCCATGTAATTTGTAGACATTTTTGCAAAATACATCTGCAATTTGTTTTTCCATGTCTGTTTTTTTTATTGCTATGAAGTGAGCAAATTTGGTTAATCGATTGACCACTACAAGGATCTTGTCCTTTCCTTCCGACGGAGGTAACCCATCGATGAAATCCATTGATATCTCTTCCCATTTCTGGTCTGGAATGTGTAGGGGGTGGAGTAACCCTAGGGTTCAAATATTTTCGCTTTTGTTCCTTTGGCATTTGTCGCATTCTTCCACATATTGCTGGATATCTTTTTGCATTCCCTTCCAGAAAAATGACCTTCTTGCATTATAATAAGATTTGAAGAATCCTACATGTCTTGTGGCTGGTGAATCATGGGATTCTGTTATTGGATTAACCTTGAACTTAGAGTTTGAGTTTAAATAAATCCTCCCCTTATACCAAAGGATATCGTTTTTCCAATCAAACTTGGGGTCACGGTTGGGATTGTTAATTATAGTGCTTGTTTCTGGGTCCTTGGTGTATTCACTTCGTATTTCATCTACCCAATCTAGAATTGTGACTGAGATGGAGTAAGAGGTAATATCCTCATATTTTTTGGAGAGTGCATCTACGAATACATTTTCCTTCCCTCTTTTGTGTATTATTTCCATGTCGAAAGCAACGATTTTTTCTTTCCACTTCTATTGTTCTATGGACAATGTTTTCTGTTGAAGTAGGTATTGAAGACTATTGTGGTCTATGCAGATCACGAATTTTATCCCTAGGAGGTATTGTCGCCACTTTACCAATGCCTTCATAATTGCCATCATTTCCTTGTCATATGTAGAATTCAATTGTTATTGCTTGTTTAATTTCCTGCTCTCAAGAGCTATCGGTGTTCATCTTGCATTAGTACTGCTCCCAACCCATAACCTGAAGCATCACATTCTATCAGGAATGGTTTGGAGAAGTTTGGGATAGCTAATACAGGTGTGGAGGACATAATTCCTTTCAAGGCTTCAAAACATTTTTTCACTTCTTCACTCCACAGGAATGCATTATTTTTTAGAAGGTTGGATAAGGGTGCAGTTCTGTGCGCATAATTCCTAATGAATATTCAGTAGTATCCAGTTATCCTGAGGAATCCCCTTAACTTGGAGATGTTGGTAGGTTTGGGCCAGTTTGTGATTGATTTGATTTTTTCTAGATCTACCTTGACTCCTTCTTTAGATATTACGTGCCAAAGGTAGCTCACTTCTTTTTTACCTAACGTGCATTTGGACATCTTGGCGTAGAACTGATTTTCTTTTAAAATAGAGATCACTTGTTCTAGGTGTGTGAGATGGTCCTTCCATGTCTTACTGTATATAAGGATGTAATCAAAAAACACTAATATAAACTTCCTTCGGAATGGCTGAAATAGGTTATGGCTACTTGAAATGTCGCTGGAGCGTTAGTTAGCCCAAAAGGCATTACCTTAAACTCGTAATGTCATTCATAGGTTTGGAAGGCTGTCTTTGCCACATCTTCTAGCCTTACTATGATTTGGTAATATCCTGACCTTAAGTTTAATTTTGAGAAGTACCTTGTGCCATGCAATTCATTCAACATGTCATCGATAAAAGGAATGGGGAATTTGTCTTTAATATCTATCTTGTTTAGTCCTCTGTAATCAATGCATAGCCTAAATGACCCATCCTTCTTTCGTACCAGTACTATCGGTGCAGCATAAGGACTCTGACTTTATGTAATCACTCCACACTTCAATAAATCATGGATTAGTCTTTCAATCTCTGTCTTATGATGGTGTGGGTACCTATAGGGTTTAACATTGACAGGGCTTGATCCAGACTTGATTTCGATGACATGCTCGATCTTCCTTTCTAGTGGTAACTCCATGGGAAGGTCTTCGAATAATTTTTTGTATTTTTGGATTAATCCTTGGATCTCTGGATGACTTGGTTTAACTACTTATGAAGTTAATAATTCCATCTCCTGGCATTGTACGACATACGCTAGTGCTCCCTTTTGAATTAGCTTCTCCATTTTGTGGGATGACACGATTTGTGTGCAAGGGGGTTGGAACCCATATAATTTGTATCTTTCTCCCTGCCATTTAAAACTTATAAAGTGTTATTGGTGGTTTGCTGAGTAGGTACCTAGTGTTTGCAACCACTAAATTCCCAATACTGCATCAACTCCTCCTAAGGGTACTGCGTAAAATTCTGAATCAAGGTTATAGTCTTGTATTTGCAGCTTAACTTTGTGGCATTTTTCCACTTTTTTGATCTTCTTTCCATCTGTTACCATTACCTTCATGTTGGGTACTGGATATATGAAAAGGTTAAGCCTCTTGGCAACATTTACGTCGATGAAGTTATGGGTACTTCCTGTGTCGAATAGGACGACACTATTATTATTTTTAATATGCCCTTTAAGTTTTAATGTCTGTGGTTGGTGTATTCCTGTTATGGCTAAAATTCATATCTTGGGCATTTCTTTATCTTCTGAATATGATGGAGGATTCTAGATGTCACTTGTTTCTTCTATGTCAGATTCCTCACTATCTGACTTGTCTTCCTCTTCTGCTTCACATTGATATAAGTTCTTGGTGGTCTCCTTTTTCAAACATTTGAGTCTTGGGTCCCACTTCTCTCCGCAATATTTACACTTCCCTTCTTTCATTTGTTGGACCTCTAAAGTGGTTGTGTTGTCATTTCTTAGATGTGGTGACTAGTATTTGGTGTCAGTCGTGGTATTTTGGATGGACCTTCGATCTTTGTCATGGTTCTTGTTCCACGTCTTTTTCAATTTTTCCTCAATGATTTTTGCCTTGTGTCTCGCTTTGTCCAAGGTTGATACATTTAATAGTTCTAGTTCATCTCTGGTATATGGTTTTAGTCCGTACACATAAGTCTGGAGGCGTTGACTATTTGTGAGTTCCAGCACACATGTCGTCAGGGATTCCCATTCGTTGGTGTATTCATCGACGTCACCTTTTTGCTGCAATTTGATGAGTTTTGTGAAGAAGTATGTTTCTTTTAAATATTCAAACCTCTTAAATAAATCATTTTTGAACATTTTTCACTTGCGCTTAGTTGTATGTGTTGTAACCTTCCACCACATGTACCATTTGTAAGCCCGATCTTCTAGCTGCATCGAGGCATATTTTATCATTTCTTCGTCAGTTGTGATATTGTGTATGGAAAAAAATTCTTCTATTTTGCTGATCCATGTCATGCTCTGTTTTGTGTCGCCATTGAATTTTGACAATTCTAACTTGGGTTTCATTTGATATCCACTTCTTTTTGGAGGAGAGAGCGATTGTTCATGGTTTGGAGAGTGATCGTGATCGGACTCTTCTTGTGGAATCTCTCTTTTGGGAGCAATTCTCTTATGACGACTTGAATTTGAGGATGGTTGGTCTTCCTTTGACCCCTTGCCAACTAATGTGGTGATTGTTTCTTCCAAATTCTACTCGAGTTTGCTTAATCCTGATTCAAACAATACCGTGGTGTCCCTTTTTACTCCTTCCATATCCCAAGATACTGCTTCGTTGACTTATTTTTTGACAGTCTCTGATAATTCGATTTTGCTTTTGTGTAGTTCTCCTTCAATTTGGTTGAGTCTTGAGTGTAAACCCTCAATATTTTTAGAACCTTGGGCTTGGTTAAGCTCTAATTTCGCCATTCTTTCTTTAAATTCATCCATTTCTGCCATTTTTCTTGTGTGGGGAGAAATTTTGTTTTATGAAGAATGGTGAGATATTATTATTATTTTTAAATAATAATTAATTATTATATAATATAATTATAAATATAATATATTATAAATGTAATATATTATAATATATTTATTATATTATATAATATTTTGTTTGTTTTTTTTGTGCAGGTCGTGGGAGTGACGACGTGAGGGTGAGGAAGGAAGGCGAAGGGAACAAGGGCGCAGCAGGGAGGAAGTGGTGCAGTCAAGGTGGAGGTGGGAGGGTGTGTCGAAGAAGACAACGACAAGGAGGGGATGTGCACAGGGGTGAGGGAGGGTGGATGGTTGCAGGTTGGAGCCGAAGTGGAGAGCGTGGTGTAGAATGGTGGAAGATGGGGAACGTGGCACGGTGGAGGTGAGTGCAGTGGTGGAAGAACGGGTGGAGCAGCGTCGAAGGTGGAGAAGAATGGAGCTATGCAGAAGGTGCTGAGGAGTCGAATAATGGCTCTTATACCACTTGAAGCAGACAAAGACTTCTAAACCCACATGATTTCGCAATTAAACCCATAGTAAAATTGATAATTTAATATATGATTATTTTTTACAATAATGGAGATAACCTTTTATAGGTTAATACACACTGCTTGATGAATTGGTGTGACTCTATGTTAATTCACTAACTCTATATTTAATATTTAAAACAATGGTTTATAATTATTTAGATACATAACATTCATGTCCCGGTTAGAGTAGACGGATACTGCGGTTAGATGGGTATGACCGAAATGTAACCGAATTTCATTCATATGGTCAACGAATTACAAGATGGTCAACATCATTTCCTTAGCCATCTAGTCAACTCCATACACCGAACTCGCCAGCTCGTAGTCTTAGATCTTCTTTGACAATGCCATGGACTTGGGCACTTTGGTTCGAATTTAGCAGATATCGAGGACTAACACTTTGGGGTATGCTAATTTGGAGAGATTCACACTACTCTATCCACAAATCTTCTTCCATTGATGACACTTCTTCATCCACGCCCTCTTCATGTCAGTCATGACCCGAATCTGGTGGATTTTCCTCATGTTCTCTCACTCTGGTGGTCATTCTTCTTTGGAGCACAACGACCTGCTCTCTAAGTTCCTCCCTTCTCTTCTGCATCTTTTCTCTTTCTATTTTATGTAAATCTAGAGTGCTTTTGTGAGTCACTATCCGAATTATTTCCTTCTTGGACTGACTTTTCATCGTTGGTGATGGCATCTTCACAATCGACTAGAATCCCTCTACTCTACCCCAAAACATGACCAGCTACCCCCCCTATAGCCGACCTGATGCTTTAGTAAGCCCCGATGGATCTATCTATTTTCTCAGAAAGTATTCCCACTCTCTTTCTGCAACAAATTTTTCCCACGCTTTTTTATTTTCCTCCTAGTTAGTGTTAGATGGCAGTTCAATTAATGACGGACGAGGCTCGACAATGTGTCTGTCTCCCCTGTCGATCAGGAACTTAAACAAAATAGTCGGTAGAGAACAAAGAAACTGTTCGATGAATTCGTTATAGAACCTCTCTTTGATGCTTTCGACCGAGACTCTTTCTTCCATAGCACGTTCTTCACAAAAATCATCCACGATTCTTTCAAACCACTCCGACATATTTGTACGTCCACCACTTGTCAGTCTTTGGAGTAACTCTGTGTCTTCAGTTTATACTGGATTTTTCATCCAGTAACTTCTTAAGAGATTGTGGTACGGATTCTACAAACTTCTCATGTGTCTCAGAGAAGAATTTCTCCTTAGCTTGCGCAATAGTCAGTATGTTTCTCCTATTGTAATTCTGCAAATAGTTCACGATTTTACGCTCCCACCAGTTCTTAATCTCTTACTTTGAGATCATCTGGTCATGGTCATTTCATCCGTATATGTACTACCAGAAACTGAACCAATGTTGTAATCACTCATATCACAAGGTTACCGGTAATACACATAAAGAATCATATAATCACAATGGATACAAGATACAAGAATAGTGGATAGAAGAACAACTTATATTACTCAATACACATGTGGGTTCATACATAAAATCAAGCCTAGTTCTTATCTGGCTCAACAACCTATTTATACATTTACAAAACAATTATGGTAACTACCTATTGGATCACCCAACCGACATGACCGATGAGGCTGACCTAATCTACAATTAGTTGGCTAATGATTCTATTTGGCTAAGCCGACTAGCTCCTCCAACAATGTGTGTGTGTATGTGCGTGTATTAACTTTTTAATATTTGGCTTTATGCAATAAAAATAAAGGTCATTAAGCAATATCCCATGAAATTAAAATACCATAGATTAAACTTTGATAGATAGGGCCATATGTAAATGAAGGAAGAAATGGAGTAATTTGGTATGGAAACATAGAGCATCATAGACACATAACAATGTTCACCCTCTTGGAATTTAGGACCTGATGCAAAGGATTTGAGGCTTTAACCATTATGGTAGCGAAATTCAGGGTCCCATCTTGCATGTGCAATGTTGGAATCTAAAAAATTTGATGGAGAAAATCCTGGTACCAACACCTTCAATTTACCCTTCCAGCTTTTATATATCTCATGTCTGCTCTTACCTTGCTCATACAAGCATTTATCCTTCCGTATGCATTCCTTCAAGGTATGAGGCTCATCATTAGCTATTATGTCCTTGTAGAATGTTAGTAAACCAATAAGAAGCCTTTGTATCTTAACCTTTTCTTCTTGAAAAAAGTCCACATAATTTAACAACTCCATGAATCATTTCTCATATTCCTCCATTTTCATGTTACCCAATCTAAGTTCAAAGAATTCCTAAATATTTTTATCAAAATACAGTTGGGATAAATATTCATTCTTGAAATACTTTTGGAAACTCCTCCATGAGATATGCCTCTCATTCAGATTTTCAACCTTCTTTAGATGTTTCCACCACTTGTAAGCCTTTCCTTGAAGATTGAAGATAGCAATTTGAGTTTCTTGGTTATCAAAGTAGTCACAGAGTTACGTATACTTATTCATCTCCAGAATCCAAATCTCTACAACCTCACCAGACTTCTCTCCATCAAAATTGGGAGGTTTTATCTTCCCGAGTTCACCCTGTAAAATATTTCCATCACATTTTCTTTTCGGATGCCTTCTATAGTGAAACTCATGCCAAATTTCAGGCACTTCTTCCCCTTGATAAATTTCAATCGAATGACGATGAATTCACATCCCCATTCTGTCTTCATCTCTATCTTTGGACTCGTCTCCTTCCCTTTTTACCATGGAAGATACTTGCTACATTTGATTTTGTATTTGAATAAGACTTTGCACCACTTGTTTTATTTGGTTTTGATGTTCCATATTCTATAAAAAATTTCCCATTCGCAATCTGTATGTCTCTTAATGTATAGAACACTTCCACTTTGCTTGCATCAGAGTGATGGCCATTGGAATCAGTTCCCTAATTACCCATGTCAACTTCTTCAACAAAGTTATACATTGCAGGCTCATCTTCGATTTTCAGTATTACTTTCCTACTATACTAGCAATCAACAAGTACAAATAGCTTGAAAACTTGTGTTGTTACTAACAATATAAAATTTCTATCACCATTGTTAGTTCATATCAAAAGCATATACATGATATAATTCACATTATACATATAAACATTTCATACAAAAATATTTTAATTTCAAATAAATTCAAAAAATTTCATTTTGCAAAATTTAAAACAATCATAGAGGTTAAGTGTTGTAACTTATCTCTAATACCAATATGTAATGTACCCGCATGTTACAAAACTACTCGGATACTCATCTATAAATAAAACATACAAGAGCACTACTTAGGTTCTATAAAAATCAGAAAAAAATAATAATTCAAAAGGTTAATTAACTAACAACAGGCCCCAGTTGACTCTCTTATGTGAAAGTGTAGTTAAGAAAACTCCTTAATTAAGCCTGAACAAGATTAATAAATAATTAATGCCATATTACAAATAATTAAACATGGTTAATTAACACAACTGACAGATTAATCCACCTCCATGACTTATAACCGTTGAACCCAACTTCACTATACCAAACTCGACATCGGCAATTGGAAGTCGACTCACCCAACCAACAATTATAAATACCATTCCTGACTTCTGATTCCCGACGTCAGCACGTCGAAAGTCGGAATTCGACACAACATAACAACATTTTAACAAACACTCTTGATTTCTGATTCCTGATGTTGGCACACCGAAAGTCGAGAGTTGGCTCCAACAAATTGGCACAATAATCAACAATCATGATTACTCGTCGACACTATAATCAACAGTCATGATTATTCCAATTGAGTAGTCTATCACTTAACCATTTTTATGAAAAATTACTAAGTCAATGATTTGAATTACCGTTTAACAAGATTGAAGCAATATCAAGGCTCTGTAAACTCGGTTCTCTGAGCTAAATACTTAATCGATTCAATGGAAATATAAGGGCTTTTTAAACCAAAAATTTGCTAATTATTTCTTTCCCAATTCGACACTAAATCTTTAAATTGTTTAACCTCATAGAGACCACAACGATTCATTACAATACTTCCAGCTGTTTGGCCATGTTAAAACAATTCTTCAAACAAAGTCTTTATGATTCAGTTTGGGAAAAAAGAAGTTAATTGTTCATAATTTGGTGATTAACAAAGTCTTACAAAATTAGAACATTCCAGTTCATTTGTTTAATTCAATTTAAATAAATCATTTTAACTTTGTAAGATTGTTAATGAGAACCCTAAAACGGTTCATTATAAATTCCGATTCACTTCTTCAATTTCAATTTCATTCACAAGAAACATTATGAATTTGGATTCATTATCAAACTGGTTAAAGCTTTTTGGCCCAATCAACCTTCTGGTTCAACATTCAACCGTTTACGACATATCGCCCCTTTTACTTAAATAATTAAGGCTATTTAATAAAAGCAAGCTACAACCGTAAAACCAAACAATCATAGCTCTCTAAGACTTTGCAAGCACACTCAATGACATAAATTCTCTGTTGTCATTAAGCCAACCTTCATAACTGGACAAACAATTGAAAATTACAACCATTTAAACAGGTTAAGTTTATTTTGATACTTTCAAGCGTCTCTCAAATAGAGCTTTAAAGCACTCAAACAACTCTCAAACAAGGCATCCCTTTCATTGAAACCAATCAAGCTTCTGAAGATAAACCATTAAAGGAAATTTACATACAATTTCTTTATATGTTCCATTACCAATTCAATGAAACTTCCTGCAATTTAGATTCTATCTTCACATATGATTACAAAGAATTATTGCAACTTCATATAGCTCATTCATATAAAAGATTTCAAACAAGGAAACATCATACCATATTTCCTTCATGAACTTAACAAATATAATTTACCAAATAATTATTCAACAAAGGTACTTATTTGAACCAAAAGAATTGGGCCACTGACTGCGTGTGAAGCACGCTCCACCCAATCATAGGCAGCTTTGCTCATTTACTCTTAGCAAAATGCCACCCCCGAGTTGAGATCCATGTATTCACCAACCAAGTATCTCACCAGCCCCTTTATTCACTCAATGGTTTAAACACTTGGAAAACATGATAAATGGTTTACAAATCAATTCCATGTCAAATAGTGCAATTCACCTTCGAAGTTTCCTTCTGTCAGCACAACAATGAGACACATCACTACTCAAGTGCTTATAATTCCACTAAGGCAGTTTCATACACTATTTGTCATTTCATTGGAAAACATCCAAGGCAAACAAGAAATACAATTTAACAAGTAAGGTAATACAAAATATGTTCAAAGGTTTAGAATTAATGTTTATAACATTTACACTCACCCTCACGCATGAGTGCCCTTTTCTAAAAAACAATTATTTTCAAAACTTTCTCTTCCCTTGTCGTTTTACCAAAACCAAATTCTCCCCCAGACTGAATCTCTTTCTCTGACGAGTAACTCCCCTCACATAGGACCGTTGAACACTCTTTTCCACGGTAAATTTGCATGGTTGTCTAGCTCCTCTGTCCGCCCAAAGGTGGTATCCCTCTACAAGCCACGCTCAAGATTAATTAAGTTTTTTATTTAAATCTTGTTTATCTCCTAACCCTCACTTAAGGTTAAACCTGGCTTAAAACTTAATCACATGGTTTAGATGGAGCAACCGTATCCGGGTGGAGTGTTACTAGTCGAATCCGACTATCGTTTTGAATGATAAAATATAATAATGTATTGGATGATGACAATTACAATGATGTCTTGGCCTTAGAGATGGCTTGGACATTTGATGATGAGGAGACACCTCCTTTCATAATAACTTAATTAACCTAACTATTAATTATTATCTTATTTTATGTTCGTTACATTGCCACTTCCTTTAAGGGAGCTTTGTCCTCAAAGCTTTAGTATTTCCTAATGTCATCCTTCATTCTGAATCGGTGTCGGTATTAGAATCAGACGAGATTTCTAGTGCAGATACTTGCACTTCCTCTCCATTGGTGATTCTGCACTATATTGTCTGATTTTTCCTACATTTATGGCATGGGGTCAAGTCATCACCGCATCGACGACATATGTTTTTCTTCTTTTTTCTATTATCAGAGGAACCGTTAGATGACTTTGATCTATTTTCCATTTCATAGGCATATGATTGAGGTTTGTGGTATTGATGGTCGGGTGACCAAGTATCTACACAGTACCTACATTGTGTCTATTTTTCTTGTCGATAATGGTTATTGACTCTTGTTTTTATTCCTTCCAATTTGTGTTCTGCGGCTTTTGCTTTATGTCTTGCTACTTCTATGTTAGGTATGTCATGTAACTTTAACTCTTTTTGGAGGTATGGTTTAAGACCTCCTAAATAGGTTTCGAGTCTTTGCTTGTCAGACAACCCAAATACTCGTGTCGATAAGGATTTTCACTAATGTGTGAATTCCTCAACGCTTCCAACCTGTTGTAATCTGGTAAGTTTACTAAAAAATTCATCTTCTTTGATTCCTTGAAACTTATTAAAAAAATCATTTTTGAACAAGTTCCAGGTGTAGATAAAATTATCTCTCTTCCACCATAAGTACCAATTATAGGCGTACCCTTCCATATGCATTGATGCATATTTCACTTTCTCCTCGTCAGATTGAATATTGTAATTGTCGAAGTATTCTTCTGCCTTGTTTAGCCAAGCAAAGCATTGGTCTTCACTTCCATTGTATTTCAACAACTATATTTTTTCCTTAGATGGGTACACTTTGTAAGGACGATATTGATTGTTTTTTTCTTTAAGGTTTGATGGTGGATCGGAATTACTGGACGATGCATGCGACATATTTGAACTGCTTCAATGTTGGCGGTGATTTTTAGCCTTTTTATTCTCTACTATCTTATTGATAGCGTCTATTTTGCTTTTTAATCGTGCCTCCATATCTGGCAGTACTTTTGTTTCTATCTCTTGCTTAAGCGTCACATTGTTAATATTTATTTCCTTTTGCAATTCTTGTTGATTCTTGGCAAGTGCTTCCTGTGTGGAAATATGAATTGATGCCCCTAGCATGTTTGGATTGTCGATTCGCTCTGTTTTAGGCATTAACCTTTGTAACATCTCGATTAATGTATTACGGTTCTGCGTCATGGTGCTCATGTTCTGTGTTAAGGTGTTTATGTTTTGAGTCATGGTACTCATTTTGTCATCCAAGCCTTTTTGTTTTTCGTTCAGGATGTCAAAATTTTCATCTAGCCTTCTTTCTAGTACCAAAACAAGCTCGTCTTTGAGAATTGTATTGTTATTCTACATCTCTTCCTTCAAGTTTTTTTGGTTAGCGACAAGGGACTTGATGTCCTTCTCTATTTTTTCGATTTGCTCTTTTAGCGTCGCCATGGTCTTGGACCTTGTATGCAGAGGTGTGTATTTTGACACTATTTTGGCTTTTGAGGTGAATTTTTTGAATAATAATAAATATTAATTAATTAATATTATTATTGTTTTTTCTTTTCTTTTATAAACTATATAATATTTTGTATATAGTTTTTTTTAACAAATATTATAATAATAAATATAATATTTGAATTTTTAAAAAATATATTCTATTACAATATATTTGAAATATTATATTATATTATAATATAATGTTTGTTTTTATTTGGTTGCAGGTCGTGGCATTGGAGGTCGAAGCAGAGCGACGACATGGAGTTGGGAAGGTGGAGTTGACGGAGGGATGGAGCAGCAGGTAGTGGAGTGATGGCGTGGAGGGACAGAGGGAGCAACAAGTAGTGGCGAATGGGGGGTGGAACGCACAGGAGGCGCGAGGGCAGGAAAAGGAGGGGTTGGCGGCTGCTAGGGTGATCTGGTTCAATTCCAGTAGGGCAGGAAGAGGAGGGGTTGGCGGCTGCTGAGGGCTGTAAGGCTTCTGGAATTGAACCAGAATCCCACCTACTGTCTCAGAGCTTCCCTATTTCTGGAAAAAGGAAGAAAATCCGGATCATAGGTCCTGCCCCTTCGCTGGTCTACCCTGTGGGTTTTTTTGATGGAGCTGCTGTTGAAGGCATCGGTGGGGCTGGGATTTATCTTGCAATCAATAGTAATCACTACTTCCACATCAAGTTGGGCTGTGGAGGGAGTACAAACACTAGGGAAAAATTATTAGCTATGTGGGCTCTTATGCACTGGGCTTTGTCTTTGGGGCTCCCGACTTTACAAATCTTTGGAGATTCTTCTGTCATCATCAACTGGGCATTGGAAAAGGCATCCCTGTCATGCCTTTCTTTAGAATACTGGTGTGCAGCCATTAGGCATATGATGCCACTCTTTCTCAGATTAGACATGCAACATATTTACAGAGAGCACAACCAGTGTGCAAATGGCCTCTCTAAGGAGGCCCTGATTTTGGCCCCTGGCCTCTGTTATATTTCTAAGTTTTACAATGACTCTGTCATCGAGTTTGGTAAATTTTAGCTCTTTTGAGCTAGTGCCGGAGTTGGGCTCCCTCTTTTTTTGGGCACTGTTGTATTTTCTGATCTGACTATGGATGATATGTATCATGGACCTCCTTGGAGGTGCCCTTTGTTTGCCTTTTGTGCTCTCTGGCAATATGTCAGGATGTCTTATAGTACCTTCTTGGTCTCTCTCTTTCGTGATGAGTACTGATCACAGGTCAGTATATCTCTTTGTGCTCTTTGTTGGGTTCGATAGCACATGTATTGCTGATGCCTGTTTTGGCCACACACTGGTATGTAAAATGCCCTTTGATTCTTCATGAATATCAAGGACAGGATTTTTTCTTCTGAAAAAAAAACTATATGCAAAATGTCCCATTATAAAGATAAATATAGCAACATGATACAATACCAAGTGAAATGCATATATAACCAAAATACAAACATTAGTGCTATAAACAACCTCTAGAATCCAAAATAATCATGATATAGTCTACAATCAAATCAAATTACATCATCATTTGAATCTACATCCTATACATTCTCTATGTGGGTATGTACTATGCACAACATCTTGACCCGATGCCTATGCAAGTCCAAAAGCCACATCTGTATCCTGTGACGGTGGAAGAAGAGCAGCAAGTCATCCAAGGTCTGTCCATCCATGATAGAGGGGCATCATTAAACAGAAAATTAGTTTTTAGGATAGCTGTAATGCGTTTTTGGGTTTGGGGGGATAGGCATGTACGATACAAAACCATTCAAACTGATCAATTTTGACGGATTTGTCTTGAACTAACTGGTCTTGACCGGATTGATTTTGATGGATTTGTCTTGAACTAACTGGTCTTGATCAACTCTAACTGGTTCAGACCAGTGCATGACCAGTGTAGGTCTGGTTGCGCCGAGAGGCGCTCTACAGCCCAGTATGGGGGAGATCTTGTAACGTGATGTAACGTTAGTAACGTTGGTAACATGTCGGTAAAAAATAATAGTGATAGTGAATTTTATGGGAGAGATCTTGTAATGTGATGTAAGGTTAGTAACGTTTGTAACATGTCGGCAAAAAAATAAAAATTTAATTATCCATAAAAAAAATGTGGGTCAAGAAAAAAACACAAAATTTAATTATCCGCAAAAAAATGTTGGCCTTGCACATGGTTTTAAAACCATGTGCAAGGCATTCTAAACAACCAAACCATGTGCAATTCCTCCTAAACAACCCATGGTGTTATTGTATATGGTTTAGGAGGGCCTTGCAAATGGTTTTAAGACCATGTGCAAGGCCTCCTAAACAACCCATCATTGTAGGAGGGCCTTGCATATGGTTTTAAGACCATGTGTGGGGAAATGATGCAATGTTCGTTCCTAACAAAATAAAAAATAATAAAAAATATTATATGTCGGCCATAAATAATATTAAATATTAATAATAATAAAATTATATGTGGACCTTAAATAAAAAGATGTGTCTTTTGGTTTGAATCAAATCAATAGATACCTAAGAAGAGGTTTGCACCTCGAGAGATTTGATCCATCTCGGCGCTTGATAGAGCCTAGGATTTGGATCTATGTTGGTTCAAGATAAAACAGATCCAAACTAGTTTGAATCCCCAGTTCAGACTGGAAAACCCCCAAATCGGTTCCACTGGTTCTAAGAATCTTGAGACACACACTTACTCTCTATTGTGTAGGTCTGGTTCAAGAGAAAACGGATCCAAACTATTTGAATCCCCAATTCAGACTGGAAAACCCCCAAATCAGTTCACTGGTTATAAGAACCTTGATACACACTTACTTTCTGTTGGGGTTGTTAGACCCTGCAAGGGATGCCTGTGCCTTGACTCTTACATGGGGTCGGGATGTCATAACATCCATTATGATAGAGAATGTCCGTATGCCCAAAGTTTTCCCTTCCTTCAAGCATAGAGGTGTGTTCCGTTATCCTTGAAGCATTGAGGATGTGTATTGGAACCTAAACATGCGTCCTGTGGTAACTATTAATTACCCAATCCCATATAACTAAGCTTTTGGAACCTAAGGATGAGTCACCGTGGTAACCATTACAACCAAGGTTGAACCACAAAAACTATGATACCTAGTTAATTTTTACCATGGCAATCCACCACCATCTTTGCCTTTGCCTCAAAAGAAATTCAAGGTTTTTATCTCTCCAATCATTCATTTTCGATGTATCTGGTTCTATCGTAGAACAATTATACAAATTTTTCAAGGGCTACAAAAAGAAAGGAGCCGTTCACGAATTGCAAATTTAACAAATCTTTACCATCTTAAAGAGCAAGGGCTCTTGGAATAATAAAACCAGTTTGTAAGGATTTGATAGCATATCCAATAGCCTCAGCAACCAAGACAAGAAGGAAGGATGCTAAAGGACAGTGTCTTAAAGACCTTTCTAAATCAAAAGATCTAACAAATTATAATTTCTCCTAACAAATCAAAATCGTCTAAATAAAGAACAAAAATTATTTATTAAAACCTAAGTCATGTGACATGAAGACATGGGACACGAGGACATGGAAATATGAGTGTCCGACATTGGACATGATGACCCCGGAAACAAGGCACAGGGCCATCATTATATATATATATTGTCACAGCTAAGCCAGGCACCAATTTTGGTGTATGAGATCCCCTTGTTTGTGGGATAAGGGACTCCCAGAGGTATACACACCCTACTCCTCTCCAGATTTGAATCTACGATCTCGTAGGAGAAAACACGTGTTCTAATTCCTAACCGTTACACCCACTCATGATATATATATATATATATTAAAAAAATATTATAAATATGAAATATAGAGAAATAAAATTATAAAGATCCAAATTTTTAGAAACCAGAACATTTAGAAAACACTTGGAATCCCTTCAAATCTCGATTTTACTCTTTACCTGCACAATTTAGGGACTGTTGACATCTCTTTCCCTACAAGTAAAAGTGAAAACATAATGAAAAATGGTTGTTAGAATGAGACATGTCTAGGAACATGTCAGACACATGCTTGGCAGAGGTTTTAGGACATGTGTCAAACACATATCCTAGCATATCTGTGCACATGTCCTGTTTCAGGACATGTGCCAAACACATGTCCGACATGTATCCTAACACATCCGTGTCTGATACGGAGCCTCTAAGGGATGTCTCCTATTTCACAGCTTCAAACCATTCACTATAACATACAGCCCTCAACATGAGTTCCAAAATCCTCACTTAACTCTTTCATAAGCCTTTTCCAAATCAATCAAAGCCATGACCACCTCTTGCTCAGACCTATTTCACAGTAAAGGTTTCCCAGTTTGTAAGTAAGTCCTCTAGGATATGCCAATTTGAGTGTGAGAATTCAGTCTATATTATAATAAATTGTCGGAGAATTAAGGATCATTTTGATCAAGTAAATGGACAGACTGCCTATAGCAGCAGCATTGATAAGGGTGTTATAGTGTAAAAGAAGGTTCCCTGAGAAGTATAAAACCTAATGTAATGTTTCTTCTTAATAATAGAGTAGTTTTTAAACAACAACCTTTTTTAAAGTTGATGGACTACTAGGACTATGAACTCTGCCCATCATGACACCCAGCTCACTTGCATGGCCATGGCACACCACAAGGGTTTTAACATGTATCTGGGGGAATTTGAACTCTGGTGGAGAAATATCACCAGCACCACTTTAACAACCAGTTACCAGCCCGACTCCATTGTACAAATACAAAGAGAAACAAGGCATTAAATACCAACAGAAAACAAGGATCTCATAAATATTTATAATCTCCCAGCAATATATTTCGAGGTTTTCACTGGAGAAAGGGTTGTCCTTTATGCTTCTAACACATTTATTACAGGGCAGTCGAGAATTCAGTGATTATTACAGGTTTTCACATTTCGCTATGCACTATGGAAGTCGCCAGAAAACCACCAAGTGAGAATGGGTTTGAAGGCCTAAATTACTACCCCTTACTTTATCATGTTGCTCCCTTGTCTTTCAGATAATCAAATAAATTGGCACCGTATTATTACAGGATCTGAGAAAGCTAGATTCTTAATGTTTGAAAATATTCCCTGAATTTGCACCTGACAGGACATCCAAATTCAAAGTTTGAAGAGCTCATCGAGACTCAATCAGACTTCTTTGCCTAATATAAAGCTTCCCAGGTAGTAACCAAGTTGTCTAGGATATATCTTTCTTCTACATTGCCAACTTGAGCAGGAGAATTCAGTATCTTCTGACATAAATTTTCAAGTATTTAGGATCTTTTTGTTCAGTAAGATGGATAGGCTGCCTGTGGCAGTAGCACTGATGAGGGTGGTAAAGTGTAAAAGAAGGTTCACTGAGAAATCAAAACCCAATGTGATGTTTCTACGTGATAATAGGATAATTAGTAAAAGGAATAGAAACCAGAAGAAAGCAAGCAATTTCTAAATATTGATAAACCATCAGTGAGATACTTCCTGGATTTCACTGAAGAAAGGCTCTTTCTTTGTTCTTCTAACACATTTATTACAGTTCAGTCGAGAAGTTATTGATTACTATAGGTTATCTTGGCATTATGGAAGTGCTTATGACCAAGTGAGAATGGATTTAAGCCCTGAATTTCTATTCCTAACAGATAATCAAATATATTGGCACTCCTAATTACAGGATCTGAAAATGCTAGATTCCATATTTTCGAAAAACTGTTCTGAATTTGTACCTGACATGACACATCCAAATTCAAAGCTTGAAGAGTTTATTTAGACCAGCTTAGTTTGACTTGGCCAAAATGCGTGAGTCTTGTCAAGTCTTCTCTGGCCTGAGTACTCGCCATCAAACTCACCACAAAGTTGCCACCAAACTTGCCATATTTTTTGTGCACATAATTTACTATATTCTGAGGGTTTTTTGTATTGCTGAGTCACCAAGTCTTGCCAAGTGCCAGGCCAGCCGTGTCTTTGGCGAGTCCAACTCAACCAGCGATGATACCACACATACTCTCAATTAACCCTGTAAGAGACTAGTCAATTGAATAGTGCAAAACTATTAAGCAAACGGAAGAGAACGTCCTTTTGACACCATATCTACCACAAAAATGGTATCAACCTCTTGATGAGAACATTTCCATGAAATGTTTACAGTCCAACATGCCTATTTTGCATAAAAGGCAATCAAAATAGGATAAGAAGTCAAACACAGACCACCTTTACTTTACGGAGATTTGAATAAACAGTTAATGAACACCACAAAACACAAAGAACGGAAATGGCAGAAGACTATATATAACTTTCAAGAAACAAAGAAAATAGCATCAGAATAAAATAAATATTATGCAGCAACTATAAAAACTTCATTGAAACCCTAAGGGACCAGATATGAATTTATATTATGCTGTCTCCATACTCATAAAGGTATAGCTGAAAGTTTGTGATCCATACAAACATAAGGATCAATGTACCCATTTTAAACTGAATATCAATAGCCTTTCTACCACCGTTGTTGCTATAGGTATTAGTCTTTCCCCACGTTTCATTGAAATTTGACAAGGATATCCTTTTCCTTTGGTTCACAAGACAAGTCATTCAATAGTCCTATCGAATCTTCATCAGTCTGTTCATGGCCTTCAGAAGTTGGTACCATGACTTCCTTATCTGACTTAACAAACTTCAAACACTCTCTTGCTTTCATGTAACCTATGCAGGGGTACAACAAGAAGCCTACTATGACAACAGCGCAGCTTACAATTAAAGTTTTAAAGGAAGCCAAGCACATGACAATAATGAGCAATACTGAGGGTGGGATACAGAGGACAGCGACCCAAAATGTATTTAAAGGGACTTTATAAGGCCGTTGGAGATCTGGTTGCTTTATTCGTAACCAAACAAAAGCTGCAAACTCAAGAAGCATCCCAATACAGTAGACAAAATTCAGAAACTCCAAAATCTCTTGAAAGCTCATCCAGGATAAAAAGATTACTCCAGTAGCAGAACAGATAATGCTAAAAGTGGGAGTTCCATGCTTGGACCTGTGCAGAAAATAAAAAAAGATTTCATCACCTTGTGCCTATTTCTGTAGCCCAGCTTGAACAGATTGTAAGTAATCTATTTCTTTATATAGAGCCATGGGCCATAAAGATTCCAGTTAAGTTCACCCTAATGAGTTGGCTACACAGGTCCTGTAAAATGAAATTATAGTTTTAACAGTAGAAATTAGTCAGACCTGTGTGAAAAGATCTCCGGCAACATGCCCATATCACTCATGCCAAGTAGCTGGAATGCATCGCCGCTCATCTCTGCTTCAAACAAGCCCAAATTTGACATTGCTGCTGCTGCCTGAATCCACCATTTCAGCCAGGCACCACCTATCAACATTGCCACCTCTGCAAAATAGCCATCACTCCAATCACTTGTGGATAGATCTACAGCCCCTGTACCTGCAAGCAGTGGAATTATATAGGAACAAACCACCAAAATAACTGCGAACATAAGAGCCTTTGGAAAGGTCTTGTTTGGAGATTCCACCTCCCCAGCCAAGGTGCTGGCCTTATCCCAGTAATTCAGATTCCAAAAGAGGCTGTTTAAGTATCCTCTCCAGTCAGTTTTCCTTATGTCAAAGATCAGCCATTGTCGTGGCCTAAGACGGGGAATCGACAACACTCCCATCACAGCAAAAGGAATAAGAGAAAAGATTGCAAGGCCTAATGCAGCAAAGCCCACAATGGTTAATCCTCTGTAGTTTAGATAGGTCAAAGAAAAAGTGATCCCAAGGAGAGTTGAGATTCGTGTCCAGCCACTTGCAAAAATTGGGAATGAATGCTTCAAGTAATCCAGAAAGAGAACAGGATAGAGCGCATTGTCCATAACACCACTGAACCACTTCCACACACCCTCTTGAAAACCCCAAAAGGGCCCAAATGCAGCAGATATCCAGAGCACATACCCCCCATTCTCAGGAAAAGTAGTGGCAAGTTCTGCTGTTATTAGGGCTTCAGGGATACTCCAGATAAAGGGAAATATGATAAACCCCAATAAAGCCAAGAGTGGGCCTCCTGCCCTTACAGAATCCTCTATACCAAAAGGACCTCCAGAGACCTCATAGAATATAAGAGCGACCAGAGGAAGCATTGAGAGTTTAGGCAACCCACCATTGCCCGGTTTATCCGGTTTATCATGTTTGGAAGAGTCCTCATTGGTTTGGGCGTGACTTTCATGCGAGTACTCCTCCATTATCCGCCCCCCACTCCCTCAATTACTGAGACTGGCCAAGATATCAAAATGATTTGTTTCTGGCGGCTCTATATATCTGTTCACAACCAATAAGTTCAATTTACATTTTATCTTTCTTTCTCCTACTGGCATTACAAAATAATCGATTCACTCCATTATTATTTAATTGCAAATAAAATTCACAATTTCTATCGCTATTGAGTGTAATCGTCTCTGATTATAATTTATCTTACCTCTAACTTAAAATTGTTTTATTAACTCAAATAATCCATTGGATAATGCGTGCTTCAAGCCTGATCATGGACGAGGAATTTCACACGAAGAAACCATGAGAAACTTACCAATTTATGACCTTTCCCGTTGTTACAGATCTGAGGCCGTGTTCCCCTTATCAAATAATACCCGATGAAAATGAAAAGTTGAGGCAGGAGACCATAAAATTTGGAATCCCAGGGTATGACATTGCCAATCTCTTTCTCAGGAAGGCATCTCCTCCCTCTGATTCCCAAAAATGAAGCCACGCACATTCCTGATTGAATTCCAATCCAAACCAAGAAGATAACAAGATTTTCTTCAAGGGAAATTCATGTACACAGTGATCATGTAAGGTGGACTCTTGGCTCCGCCCTGAGCTTGTGCAGCGTGATGCCTCAAAGGCATTTACCTACGCTCATTCAGCGGAGAAACCATGATTGTTGAAGAAATGTTTTGAAGATAATCCCTCTTAGAAAATTAATGGAAATTCTTCGATGGCAGAATGCCCAGAATTCTGAATCTAGATTTCGCTACTCCTCCGTCTTTGATTTCGCTACTCCTCCGTCTTTGGTTGCGTAAATTTTTGCATTCCTATATCCCGTCAACGCTCTCAAATATCGTGTTTGAAAGTAATTTTTTTTAAGGCGTATATACACTTTTGACGTGGAATGCCATATTGAATGTGTATATCCCGGTAAGAGTGGGTTAAGTATTAAACGTGGCTGATTTCCACGAGGTATCATCAAAGTTTGGGGAGTCACATTTGTCCCTAAACAATGATCTTAGCAAAACAATTTGATCATTATAACATCCAAACGATGATATTAGCAAACAATATGATCATATTTGAGCAATTTTTATGAGTTTCTTAGGGTTTGGATGATATTAGCAAACAATATGATCTTATTTGATCAATTTTTATGAGTTTCGTAGAGTTTAAACATTTGCAAATGAATCAAACTATCTGTAATTTGACCCAAAGTTTTAAGTTTTGAAGAACTGAAAGTCTAAAACAGGAGTCAGAATGCTTATAATTTGTCATAGCACTGTTTAAAGCATTTGAACGCCGAAAACTTGGCAATCTGCGGTTTAGTTCGAGGTATTTATGTGACTTTTTATGAAATTTTGAAGCTTTAAACTAATTTGAGGTGGACCAAATCTAAAACAGTTTACCCGCTGAATTTACAAGTACATCCAGTGTCCTAAGACGCATGAATTTGTATTTACGAAACTAGCTTTGGTTCTTATCTAAATCCCTACACTGGAAAATTAGATCACAAGCCATCGCCCAGATTTGAAGCTTTGTTAACACAAGAAAGGAAGATATATTGTGTATCTCATCAACCAGAATATGAATTCAAACATAAAAACGGGAAGAAAATACCCACAATCTGTAAATCAATTCATGTAAGAGGATAACACGTGCGTACTTACAATGCCTAAGATCCAAACAAGAATAATATGCTGGTCAAAGTTCTGAAACTTCATTATGAGAATATCAGATATATATATAAAACAAGCTTACACAAAAAATTATTTATAGCGATATCAAAATATCATTGCAAATTGCAGGCCAACAACAACAGATGCATGGAAATTCTGCAAATCAAAATATCATTGCAAATTGCATGCCAACAACAGAAGGCATGGAAATTCTGCAAATCAAAATATCATTGCAAATTGCAGGCCAACAACAACAGATGAATGGAATTCTGCAAATCAAAATATCATTGCAAATTGCATGCCAACAACAGAATGCATGGAAATTCTGCAAATCAAAATATATTGCAAATTGCAGGCCAACAACAACAGATGCATGGAAATTCTGCAAATCAAAATATCATTGCAAATTGCATGCCAACAAGTTCTGAATGCATGGAAATTCTGCAAATCTGCATCTTCCAATCGACATCACAATAAAAAAACATTTCAGTCTCATGATAGAACTACATAACACAAACCAAAATAATGAAAAATATTGAGAAGTCTCCAATTTTAAAAGAAATTGAGTCTCGTGATACTAAAATTAAAATATAGAAATCGGTAAAAAAAACTAACAGCGATAAATTCGATGTGAGAATTGTTTCTAATATTACATTTAATAAACTTTGTAATTAAACTAAAGTAGTTCCCAAACCATTATCCTCTGCCTCGCCACTAATTTGACACATGTAGTTTGTATTGGTGTTGGAGTAACGGTACCTGAAGGGTGTCCTGTATTCGTACAGAATATACAGGCGTTGTCACAGGATTTTTTTGTTATATAAATTCTGAAAATAAAAACTACTCGTGCATGTATTTATGTCTAATCACTAGAGTACTATACTAATAAAAGTTGGAATTATTAATTTTTAAAAATTTATATAATTATTTTTATTTTCCAATAAAAAAATTTGCAATACTTTATAAAACTTTGTAAATTTTTTATCATGAAAAATACAAATTAATATAAGTCAAGAGAATGAGTGTGCACAACATTCCCGATCGGCATGGGAGACTATTAACGAGCGGAGGTTCCGGGAGACGCACCAGACCTGCGTTGGTGGCATCAACGCCAGCTGCTCTGGATCAGAGGTTGGTCGATTGAACCTCTCGTACGGACTACGATTCCATGGGGTTTCCATGTGGTGCAGGTCCTCTTATGGCGGCTGCGGGGCAGCGGTAAAGCAAGAAAGAAAGTTTTTAATGGAGCCCTCCAAGTTTGTCAAGCGGATTGAGGATGTATTGTTGTTGCTCTATGGAGGATACCATTTGCGTTGTTTTTTAACTAGCAGATTGTGCTTTGATAGGGCAGTTCACCTAACTATAGCTATCCCCGAAATCCATTGAGCGCTGGGTTAAAACGGAACTGGAGGCCTTTGATCAATCAAAACGTAGCATCTTATTCAGTTGGTTGAGGCTATTTGTTGTTCGACTTTGAATCTAAGGTAGATAGGGATCTAATCTTTCGAAATGGTCCCTATTTCATGGGCCGCAAGGTCTCTACATGAACAACTGGACACTGGATTTCGACCTCGACGCAGATATTCCCAAAGCTGCCCCAGTTTGGGTTAGCCTACCAAACCTGTCAATGCACTGCTAGAATCCAATATCACTTAAAGCAATCGAAAACACTATGGGAATATTTATTGACATGGCAAGCCCCAAAGACCAATATGCCTCTGCCCGGATCTGTGTGGAGGTGGATCTAGATGTCGGTTTACAGGAGACAATCAAGCTTAAAGTGGGAGCCTGGTATCACTTTCAAAAGCTTGATTATGAACAACTGCCATTCAAGTGTAGAGGTTGTCATGAATACGGGCATTTTCTTTGTAACTGCCCTCAAAAGTAGGAGGCCCAACAAGAAAAGGAGGAGGGGTGACAAGCATTAAAGAAAAACAAGTCAAATCCAAAAGACGAGGATGCACAAAGAAAAGAGGTGAAAAAGAATGTGTCGGGGAAAACCCCTCTAGAGGTAAATCCAAAACTTCAGAAGGCCAGGGAAACTAGTTGTGGAACTCTAGCTAATGTAGAGGATTCTAACACTGGCGAGAACAAAGAACTAGACAAAGAAGTTGCATTATCTTATCAGTCTGAGAAAGACAACACTCCATTGGCTCATTTAGATTCAGGAGTAAAGGCGGTAAAGGAAAAAGGAAATTAAGGAAAATCAAAGGAGGAATTTGATGCTGATGAAGGGGAAGAATAGGAAGGGGAAATCGAGATGATTACATCTGGTAAGAAGAAAGCAAGTGGAAAGAAATCGATTGAAGAAGTAAGGGAACAAGTCACGTACAAGGACAAACTTCAAGGTTCTTAGCTAACCTTGGAAAAACTCCTTCGAAACCCCAGAAATACTCGTCAACATGGAAAATTCTAGAAAGGGATTCCCTCGTCTACCAAGAGTAAATAATGAAGGTCCTCTCCTGGAACTGCAGAGGTTTGGGCAGTAAAGTTAAGGAAGATGCTATGAAAAATTTGATCAGATTATCTCAACTAGACATTTTATTGATCCAGGCGACAAAGATGGAGAAAGAAGCATTTCTCCAAGTAAGCGCAAACTTTTGGAAGAAAGGAGGAGGATTAGCAGTCAATTCCAGGGGAGCCTCCAAAGGAATTGGAACGTTATGGGATGTTCAGAAATTTGAATTAATTGAATCCAAACAATGCATCCATTGGATTCTCACTAAGCTGCTGCATAAAGACGCTAATACCCAGGTAAGTCTCTTTAATATTTACGTCCCTGCCCTGTATGCTGAAGAAAAAAAGATTGCCGGTGTCTCTTGAGGGATGAAAGGAACAATGATTCACTGGACAATGTCATTTAGTTGGCGATCTAAATGTCATTTTAGTTGGCAATCTAAATGTCATTTTGAATCAAGCTGAAAAAAGAGGAGGGTCTTTGGTCAAAGATCCTATAAGGGAGAAAGTTGACAAGCTTATCTTAGATTGGGACCTATCTGATGCCCTCTCATCTAAAGGGAAGTTCACCTAAACTAACAAGAGGCTAGGCCCAGGACACATAGTTTCCAGACTTGGTAGATTTTTTATCCAAGATTCCTTTTTTTTGCTGGAATTGAATTCTTCCTTCAAAATCCTGTCGTTTGGGGGACCAAATCATAAGCCTATCCTACTAAAGGTTACAAAAGACCAGAATCTTGGCCCTATTCCCTTCTGATTTAGTCTTCTATGGACCTCTCATAAAGATTTCTTAGGGATTGTTTCTGAAACTTGGTCAGCTCCGATCTCGGGTTCACCCTTTTACATTTGGGAAGAAAAGTTGAGAAGAGTTAAAAGGGCTCTCAAGTTGTGGGTCAAATCGGTAGCGTCTCTAGTTCAAAGAAGAACAAAAGCCATGCTAATGTTAGAGGCCCATCAGTTTTCCATGGAGGAAGCCCAGATTTCAAAGGAAGATTTAGAAAAGGAAGTAACTCTCCATCAAGAGTTGCATACAACTTGTAGGCATGAGGAAGAATTTTGGAGACAAAAATCAAGATGTCTTTGGCTTAAAGCCGGGGATTGGAATATTGTCTTTTTCCTTAAACATGCATAGGTGAGAAAGAATGATAAAACTGTACAAGAGATCCATTCTCAAGACCAAGTTATCCAAGACTTTGATAATATAAAAATGGAAGCTACTAGACACTTTAATGCTATCTACTCTATGGATCTAGTTACCAATCCAACAAATTCTACGCTTATGGATCTAGTTCCTAGGTTGGTCAAAAGAGAGGATAATAACACTCATATGTAAAGGATCACGATAGAAGAACTAAAATATGTTGTGGAGGACATGGAAGAAGATAAGACACCAAGCCTAGATGGATTCAACGCAAGCTTTATTAAGGCGTGTTGGGAAACTGTGCAGAAATATTTATTTAAAATGATGATAAAATATCAGCACTGTGAAAAAATCAGAGGAAGCACAAACTCAACATTTCTAACACTTATCCCCAAAGAAAAATATGTTATTTCCTTTGACATATTTCGGCCCATCTCATTATGTAATATTGGCTATAAGATAATCACCAAAATTATGGTTAAGAGATTAAAAAACATCCTGCCACGCATCATTCTAGAGAATCAAGGAGGTTTCATCAAAGGCAGGAGAATCTGGGATAATATCATATGGGTTCAAGAGGCAACCCAATCTAGTCTAAAGAACCGTGAAAAAGGTATGGTGGTAAAAATAGATTTAGCTAATGTGTTTGATAGAGTTTGTCACTCCTTTCTTTTCCAGGTGGTGCTAAGGTTTGGGTTTGATCAAATCTTAATTTGTTGGGTCAAATCTTGTATAAGTGATCATTGGATTACTCCCCTCGTCAATGGAAAGGTTGCAACCTTCTTTCAAGCCTCTTGAGGCCTTAGGCAAGGCTGCCCGCTCTCTCCATTGCTCTATGCAATTCAAGCTTCGGTGCTTAGCCTTCAACTTGAGCAAGCCAAGAAGGATCAAGATTTAATTGGTTGGTTCAGGGAACTAAAGACATCAATCATGCACAGTTTGTAGATGACATTGTTTTGTTAGGAGGCGCCAGTCAACTCATAGCAAGAAGATTCAAGACTGAATTGGACTTCCACTGCCCAGCATATGGAAGCAAGTTAAATCGTAGAAAGAGCTCGATTTACAGTTGGAATATAAACCCAAGAGAGATGTCTAGAGTTTCTTGCATAATAGGAATTGAGGGAGCAACTACCTGGGATTTCTTTAAATATCTGGGGGTCCCAATTTTCAAAACCAAAGTGAAAACCTCTGATTGGATCCCACTGATTGAAAATTTTAAGAAAAAAATCCATGCCTAGGGAGCGGTTTGGCTAAACTTGGTAGGGAAATTGGTATATATAAAGGTCGTTCTAAATAGCTATCCTTTATATCAATGTTCAATTATGTTGGCTCCTTCCATAATTCTCGTCACTATTGAAGGCCTGCTGAGATCCTTCCTTTGGCAAGGAGGGAAAAATAGTGGAGGAAAGAAATTTTCTCTTATTAACTGGAAGAAAATCAAAATGTCTCAGATGGAAGGAGGTCTTCACATTAGAGATTTAAAATTCCAAAATTTGGCGATGGGAGCAAAAGTTCTCTAGAATTTGATTGAAATAAAGCCTTCATGGAGTAGTCAGGTGCTCATACACAAATATTTTTCAGGCTCAAGGTTATGATGTCTGGATTCCGAACCTGTGATTAAGCAAGTTTCTCCCATATTTTCTCTCTGCAAGAAATCCATGCCTCGTTTCAAAGAAGAACTCTATTGGATTGCTGGTAATGGAAAACATGTAAGAATTTCGCAGGACTCCATTCCGGGGAAGCCTCTCCTCTCCTCTCTACTAGGCTTCAAAAGATGGTTAGATAGTCATGGATTAATCACTCTTTGGTATATTTCTCGATGGGACCTTGCCCCACCCCACTGATGGGTTTAGTCGGTCTCTCTCAGAATTCCTTGTAGAGTTCGAAGAAGAGAAGAATCTATTTTTAGAGCAGTTATCCTGATCAACGCCATTGGCTAGAAGAGTTAAAGATCAACGACGATGGGGTTGCATCTCTGGTGAATACACCTATGCACAAGGTTACAGGCCGTTCTCAGTGTTTCCAAATGTTCCCAACACCTTGTTGATCTGGAAAAGAGCGTGGAATGTGAAAAGTTTGCCAAAAATCGACATGTTCAACTAGACATTGGCGGATGGAAGTATTTTAACAGGAGATAATTTAGAAAAAATATGTTTTGTTGGTCCATTATGCTGCCCACTGTGCATTGAAAGAAAAGAAACCATTCAACATCCGTTCTTAAATCGCCCCTATGCCCGAAATGTATGGGATATTTTGATTTGTCCCTGGTTTGGAAATACTGAGTTGCCAGGAAATATTCAACAACGTTTTGTCAGCAAGGATCGAGTGTATCAAGGAACCTTGGATAAAAATAAGGATTCAACAATTGTTGGGTGAAGCTTCCAGAAGTTATTCTTTGGCATATCTGGAATGAGCGAAACCTAAGAATGTTCCAAGACGAGGCCCAACCTCCTGAAAAAATTGCTACTAAATCACAAGCTCTTATGGGAGAAATTATGGGTCTTTGCTTCCTAAGAACGAAGACTAAACTCTCACCCAATGAAGTTAATTGGATGCACTCCTTCAACATTTTTGAATTAGACACAACTATGGCTAAGTGGTCATTGGAAGTTTAGGAAATAAGATTGGATCAATCTCAGTTTGAAAACTGGATGAAAGAAATGGATCAATCTCAGTGTTAATAGCTTCAACCCAAAAACCATTAGAAATGTTTTTACTTTGAATAATGTTGCGAGCACATTCTACCAATGTTATGTTTTTCCTCTCAGCAACTCCATTTTACTGAGGTGTATCAGTCACAGTAAATTGTTGTTAGATTTTATTGTCTGTACAATATCTTTTGAATTCTCTAGATGTGTACTCACTACCTTGATCTGATCTGAGAATTTTGATGTATTTACCTGATTGCTTTTCAACTTTGGTCTTGAATTCCTTGAAGTATTCGAAGACATCACCTTTTCTTCTTATGAAGTAAACCCAAGTGAACCTAGATATGGCATCAACAAATATGATAAAGTACCAAGCACCACCAAGTAATCTGGTCTACATAGGTACACAAACATCACTATGTATTAATTCAAGTAATTCAATCTGTGCTTTTTTCCAAGTGCACATGAAACACATTCTATCTGATCATCTTTGATAACAGGAATACCTTCAACCATAGTCTTTTTCTGTAATAGCATAAGATCATTGTGATTAAGGTGTCCATACCTTTGATGCCATAATTCGACATTTTATATGGCCGAAGATGCTAGTGCTTGATGGCTGCCCTTGATTGCATCCAGCTTGTATCAGCCTCCAATTTTGGATCCTGTCGCTATAACCCTATAATGATCTTGTACATCTTTAACATGACACTTTTATTTACCAAATTTTACTTTCATATCATTGTCAGTGATAGCATAAACATATGTTAAATTCTTTTTTATGCCTGAAACATACACCACATTATTAATCTGTTTAAGTTGTCCATCTGGTAGATTTACACTTATCACTCCATAACCTTGGACCTAATGTGACTTGTTATCACCCAAATAAATGTGTGTGCCATCAAACTTTTCATGATACTCATCATACCATTCTCTATTACAGGACATATGGGAAGAAGCACCTGAATCTATAAACCATACACTCTCGCCATCCGTTTCAGTAGACAAAGCATTTTTAGATATAAACAGTCTAATGTTTTTGAATCCATTAACATCAGGGGTGTATTTTCTTACATAATTTCCATTGTGCTTTCTATATATGTGATTGGACTCATGGTTCTTCTTTCTAAAACAGTCTCTAGCAATATGACCCGATTTGCCACAGTAATGGCATTCAACATTTTTATTAACATTAGATTCAGTGTGTGACATACCTCTATGTCTTGTATGAAACTTGTCTCTGTGTTTGTTCCATTGATTTCCTCTATGTGAGTGTCTTTCTCTTGCCATCAGTTCCTGATCTGTAGTTTGTGATTTTGGCTCATAAATCTTCATTCTCTCTTCTTCTTGTAGAAGAATTCCGCCGAGCTTTGCAAAAGTAGGAGGGGTTTGTCTTGCTGCAAGCGCTAATATGAACACTTTATAATATGGAAATAAGCCTTTTAATGTACTAGTCACCAAGTCAGTACTAGACATTTATTTGCCAATATTACCCAGATTATCTCTTAAATCCTTGATGCGGGAAATGTACTTAGTTATGGATTCATCCACTTCCATATTAATAGATAATAATAGTCTTCAAAAACAAAATTATATTTGAATCTAATGTCTCATACAAACCTTTGATTTTGTCCCATGTATATTTGGATGTCTTACACTCTCTGATATGATGAATAATATTGTATTTTACATACATACAAAGTGTTACCTTTGCTTGAACTTCTTGCAAGTTCCATTATGAGATGGGCAACACATCTGAGGGCTTCTTCTCATCTCCTTTCACAATCGTCCACAAATCAAGTGCCTCGATTATGGTAATTAAATTGAATTTCCAATGAACATGATTATCTCCATTTAATTTGGACGCTTCATTAATATAAGAATCAACAAGAGGTGGATTTGCAATCTTACCTTCCGTTGCCTGATCCAGAGAGCCAAAAACAAAAGACTATGGATAACTACATTCAACGATGTTGGATCCATTAGAGTAGCTCTTCATAAAAGGCTAATGGGAAACCTTCTCACACATGTATGGGGAAGATAAGATACAACAACCAAATGAGGACCACCATAGCTAGTGTTTTGATGTCTTTTATGAAGACCATTTTCAAAAAACTCCACAAAATTAGGGAGCTTATAAACATAATTGCCTTGCTATATGTAATTTGAAAAGCATTGTGTCTCTCTCATGAATCTGGGTCTCTAATGTAATGCTAATTGAAGGCATTGGATACCAATGATCTAAACAATATCATTATATAATTTGTCATCTATTTTGGTACTTCTTGGGTGGAAAAATTGGAACTATTGGGTTGCAAGGCCCATTTTATGGGAAGGTCCTACTTTGGTAATTTGGGGTCCAAAACCTTTTGGAGCTCATTTGATGTCTTAAACAATTTCTTATAGAGTCAAAACTTTGCAAACTTATATCCCGACCTCTTAACATTTTTCTACACATTGATAATTTTCCAATGACACAAAAATCACGTCAGTTAGACTTTGTATGCAAAAGTTACGTCTCCTACAAGTTGATTTATGTTGTTGACCACCATGGTATTGCTAGTGGATTCCAAACTGGTTTCAGTTACTCACACATGAGGAGTTAACCATGCATGAACTTTCAAGAAGATTCTAGAGGGTCCAAAACCCCAACTTTAATTGAGGATTGAGACATGCAAAAACCCTAACCCTAACCCAACAACTATCAAAATGTGAAATACTTGACCACTAGGTAAAGAAGGGATTTTGTTCTTATGGTATTGTTTATTGTTCCATAGTTGAGTAGAGCATATCGAAGTGATATATCAAAGCATAATAGAGTATGCATATATCACGTAGCACTCATTCAAGCCACAATGCCCATGGCAACTCCATTGTGGGTGCACTTTCTTTGTACTTGCATTTCATAGTTGAGAAGTAATGAAAAAGAGCACATGTTAACCTTCTAGCTAGGTTTCCCATATTGAGTTTTCATAGGGTGCACCTTGTGTTCATTGTGTGGATTGTGTGGTATTTGCTTGTTTCTTTCATTTCAATTTCAATTGATTTCAATACTAAGCGAGTAATATTAAATCTGCAATCTAAAGTAAAATGTTCCATAATAAGAGATCATAGAATACTAGAAGATATCTTGGGATGAAATGTTCTCGTGGAATATCCATGGTAGTTTATAGACCATATTGGTATCAAAGCAGGTTTCTTTGTGGTTTTTGTAGGGAGTTGAGGATCTAGGAATTGGCATAAAAAATAAATCTCAAAACCCTAGTTATGATAGATGAGTACAACAATAAAAATCCATAGGACGAGTCAAAGGAGAGATTTTCAAATATGGAAGCATAAGTTATTGACATCTCTCGCAACATGGCCATTCTCATGGCGTCTCTAAAGAACAAGTTTGGACATTCTGGGAATTTTGGTATCTCTAAATAAAAATTTGGTTCATACAATGCATTTGGAGACAATGATGACCTAGAAAAGTATTTGAAAAAGGACCTATAGAAAGTGAGACCAAGTTCCATTGCCATCACTTCTTTCCAATATCTATTTAAAGTGGAAGAAAATGTGGACATCGAACCCTACCAAGGTGAGATGGATTATGTTACATTGAATCAATATTTTCAACAAAGTTGAACTTTAGTTCAGTGTTCATAACATAGGAGAAGAGAAACATATTTCATTTTATTGACCGAAGTTAGAGGGCCATGCCAAAACTTAGTGGGGAAATCACATGGAAACACTTAGTTTGGAGGGTGATTCCCTAATAACTAGGCAAGGGTGTGTAAAAACCTCATGATGTCCCAGTTTTACCTTATTAAGTATGAAGAGTACCAATGGATCCATTGGTACTACTTCCAGTAAAATTAAGGGTAGAGTTTGTGAGAGTACACTATCGAGATTATAAAAATGGCCATTACATTGGGTTTATCTCCCAAGAACTTGGATGTACTCCTCAAGTATATGAGTGGTCTACACAGTAATTTATAGAGGCAAGTGACACTCTTCATACCTGGGACATCTGATGAGGATTGCGTATGAGCACGATGTCTGGAAAATATGAGAAAGACAAAAGGACAACCAAGTGGTTCCAAGTAGAAAGACCTCAAAGATGATTCCAAGGAGGGAATGGGAAGTGGAAGTGAAAGGATAACAATACATTAGTGGAAGAAAATGTACATTAGTGTAAGGATCCAAACAAACACTACAACCATTATAGTGTCGATGGCCGCATTGAAGATAAGTATTGGAAGTTACCTTTTGAGCTGAATTTAAAGATTCATAAGAAGGATGCCAATAATAAGAACATGCTAGACGTGGATTCAATCAGCTAGGTAGAAAACAACTCAAATGTAGATGGAAATATTGGCTACACTACAATGCAAAAATAGGTGAATCTGAGTAGTCTCCATCCTAAGTAAGAGAAGGATATGACTAAACTCTTCCATATTAAGATCAAAATTAAGAAGACAAATGTGGATGCTCTATTTGACTCCTATTTGCAATCCAAATTTATAGGAGATCTAGTTATAAATATTAGGTTGAAGGTTCATGACCATCCTCACCCATATCCATTGGGATGGGTAAACGAGGATGCAAAACTTATGGTCACTAAGTAGTGTAGGATCAATTTTTCTTTTAGTGTAAGCTATATTTATGAAGTGGAGGTAAACATAATACCACTTGATGTGTTTGCTGTGGTGTTTGGAAGCCCCTACATGTGCATGACTAATGTAATATTCATGAGAAGAGAAAACTAATAATTCCTTATCAAGGATGAGAAATCCTTCATCGTCAATGCACACAAAGGTAAATCCAAGATCTCTCTAGTAATTTTTAACCAATCCAAAAAAATGATTTAAAGGAATCATTATATAATTCAATATTTGTTTGAGTGCTTTATGGGTGGAAAAATTGGAGGTATTGTCTTGTAGGACCCATTTTATGGGTAGGTCTCACTTTCGTGATTTGGGGTTTGTTGTGAGAAAAATGGCTCAATCGTGAGCAATTCTTTCTTCCCTTGCAGGTTACAAACAAGACAATAGATTAAGTGAGGGCTATTGTAACCAATACTAAATGTTGAAGCAAAAGAAATAAACAAATGTAAGATATATAAACTATTGATGCTATATTCCATGCAAACATAAAGAAGAAATTATATTCAACCAAATAGAATATATGTCCAATGGAAACACTTGAATACAATAGTGTCACATAGGAGAAAGTTGCTTTCAAATGGTATCCAACACTCCCTCTGAGAGGTTCCTTTGATCTCTCTCAAATTTCTCTCTAACTGACTTGGAATGATGAAGGAAAACAATTGCTTATTGAGGAAGAATTCAAGTGATCTTGAGATGCCAATGAATGGTAAGATGAGGATGAAATAAATGTCTCTCAAACTGTTTCTTGTAGCATCACTTTGCTCCTAATTTCTCCTTACAAAATTCATGCTCGTGAATTCCTTTTATAGGCCAAATGGAGGTCTTCAAACAACTAAATCATTATGTGAATTCTCCCTCCCATGAAATGACCTCAAGGTAAAAGTATGGGGATATTAAATGCCCAAGTATGTGTTGGGGGGGAATGTGAATTCCTTGGAGCCAAAATGCAGTTGTGAAGCTTTGAATGCATCACGAAAGTTATGATTTCATATGATGGTACAAATGTGTGGGTTTTTAAGGATTTTTGGTGCAATGCCATGTGGGCTACCTTTTGCGAACCCATGTGGGTGGATCTAAGTTCGACATTTTATTTATTTCTTCATTTCATGTGTTGAATTTTTATGAATAAGAAGCTTTGTGAGCTACATGTTGTATGCCGATGATGTGCTTCCACAAAAAATTTCAAAATGTTGCAAGTGCAAAATTCAAGTGATAATAGACGTCGCCTAATGTATGAGGTTAGAAGGGATTCACATAGTTGAAATACATCATTTTTTATTTCCCTCATGTTGATATTATGTTACCGCGATAGTAAGAGATCAATTGTTGAGAGTAAAAGAAATCCCATAGGTTGGTGAAAAATAGTGAAGTTATAAACTGATAAGTGACACATAAAGAATGATTTTAAACAAATGAGGCATGCATCCCTATGTTAATGAAATTCTATCAAAGTAAATTACAATAAGAGAAGAATGAGGGGTTGAATATCCGAATCATTGAGGTAGGATTGAAGTCGGCCTCAACCCTTACCAGAGTATATATACCTAGTGCACTGAAATGATGGCAATGAGGCTTGAGGGAGTGAACTTCTAATGATGTCAAATAACCCACGAGATTGGGTGGACTTGAAAATGGTGAAGGTGCTAGGAGGGAAACCTGTGGTTCCAATTCAATATGGCTTTAATCATAATTGGGACAAATACAATTGATGGAATGTATGACTCCCATTGATGTGATACAAGAGTTGATGTTGAGCATATGGGAGACTACTAAGGTAGAGAGAACTGATAAGTGCCTTTGCTTAGTCTGATGTTAAACCTTTATATGAGGAGAAGGGTAACCAAGTTATAATCACTGTCAGTGTAACTCTTAGATTGTATGGTATTGAAGTTAATGAGAGGTAAGGAAATTGAAGAGATAACGATCTTGTTAATGAGGACTAGAACATATTCTAACTAACTTGGATGGTGACAAAATAACATAAGACAAGTTGGTAATCATGAGTCTCATGAATTCTCTTGATCAAAGTAAAATGGGCGACTGACACTAGGAAACACCTTCAACTAGTGGTACAAGGTTAACTGGGGTTGGGAGGGTTTGATGGATTGAATAGATTGTAAACTAGGGATTAGATGGTAATGAAAAACTAAGATGATTAAGAAACTCATGTAACAATGTGAAAGTGACCATATTGAAGATGTTGTAGCTGAGTAACATGGTCCAAATAAGTCAATTAGGGCAGCTAGGGGTGATGCTACCAAAAATAATAATGTGACTGACATTGTTCCCACATTTTTGGTGTGTTGGGGAACCTTTTTTTTAAATGAACGAAAGAATAAGGGAAATGTTATAGATGAGAAGACAGGTTCCTAATGAGTAAATACCACGTAGAGAGTCCCTATGGGGATTATCAGGTAATGGTGATGTTATAATTAGAGGATAGGACCCAATTGTGAGTCTTCTCGAGGGTTAATCATGTGATGGTGATTAACATAAATGATATACTAATCATGTGGGGGATGAGAGGACATTTGTGAATCATAACCATAAAGTGCCAAGGAATCCAAAATGAGTGGTAAGCAAAATGCATCAAGAGAAAAGTATGTGACTTTCTTGGTGACATGGGGAATGATTAGATTGCCTAGTCTAATGGTGAAGTAGCATGGATACCCCGATACAAGGGGTTGTAATGGCGTGTATACCCATAATGGTAGAGTGTGATGGCTCAATAAAGGCATGGTGACATGGATGTTATGATGTAAATTGTCAGGATATGTAAACCTTGAGGATATTAGTGGAATAACTAGATATGTCAATGTATATAGATGGGATATGAATCCTATATGTGGGGTTGAGAATATGTACCTTTTAAGGAAGTTGTGGGTGGATGAGTGAAAAATATAAGTTTTCCAACAAAAATCCCGCACACATGAAAGACATACCTTAATGTAATAGAGCACATGACAATACATTCAATGGTGCAAATAATATCAACAATGGGTGACCATACTTAGGGAAATGGTTGAAACATATGGTTTATATGAAGTTTTAGGGGGGACAAAATAGATGGCACCTTGAGGAAGAGCTCATGATATTGATCATCATGGTGATGATGGCATGTCAAAAGAAACCATGGAACTCTTGAAAAATGTTAAAGTATTGTAACTTCAAAATATATTCCATATGTATTGATTGTATTCCTCCTTTAGGAGATGATTTTGGTCATGTAAGAGTCATTGAAAGAATCAATGTAAACCTATGGATGTAATTCGGGTCAATAGTACCCAGTTGTCATTATAATAAATATTATTTTTGGTGTCTTACTAGACAAGTCGGCCATGTTAGTTAGACAAGTCAACCCTTCTAGGTTCTAGGTCAAGTCAAGAGACAAATATAAATAGGGAGGCACTCCCTTCATTTGTACTCTCTCACTCAAGCAAGTTTGCAAGAGAGAGAAGAAGAAGTGCACTAGGAAGAATAGAGAAGCAATTGTATTGGGTTTTAGACTTCCCTGGTTGAGTTCTATACTGAGGAAGTTTTGTGGTGTTTTCCCCCTTATGGTTTCCTCGAGGAAAATCTTTGTACTCTTTGTGTTACTATGCTTGTTGTTCTTTCAGTGATCATGGTTGATGAAGTAGCATGAATATTCATGAGGGAGGCATTCGAATTGATTGGGTTACCGAAGTCATTTGTATCCTGTCTAGACATGAAGTTTACATCAAAATTTTTGAAGGGTATATTTACGAATTGGGTACACAACTGAATTTTAATACTTCCTACCATCCACATATAGATGAAGAAAATGAAATAATCAATTAAGTTATTAAGGTAATGCTTCACATGTATGTGATGGATAAACCATCCAAGTGGGAGGATTATCCACACTTGGTAGAGTTTGCATGCAATAATGGGAATCAAGCACCATTGAGGATGAGTTCATTTGAATTCTTGTACAAAAGAATATGCAAAACCCCCAAAGGTTGGATAATCTCATGACATAATTATACTTGGGCGAGAATGCTTAAGGATATCGAATAAGAAGTTACCAAGCTTAAGTAAAATTTGAAGGTAGACTGAGATGGGTAGAAAATTTATGCAAATAAGAGAAACTAACACATAGAGTTCAATGTTGAGTATCATTCTTACCCTAAAGTGAGGCCAAGAAACAGCTCCTTGAATCTTAGAAGTTGTACCAAGTTGTACCCTAGATATTGTGGGCCATTTGAAGTGTTATAAAGAATAGGGCCAATTGCATGGATAATTGCATTCCTTGATAAATTTAGAGCTCATAATTTTTTTCATGTTTCTTTGCAGGTAAGAAATATGTACACGAACCTAACCATGTGATTGATTGGGAAGTGATTCAGGTGGATCCCAAGGGATACTTATAGGTAAAGCCATTGTGCATCCTCAATAGGAATGTATCTTTTCTCTGGAACTGAGCCATCAGATGGGTAAAAGTGTAGTGGAAGTGCTTTGGTATCAATGAGGCTACTTGAGAGATAGAGGATGCCATGGAAGAGGCTTACCCATTTTTCCATTAATTTTGAGGAACACCAAGGATGGTGTTATTCTAGCGGGGGGAGTATTGTAATACCTCAATTTTGAACCTTGGTATGTATCTAATTAGATTATGTAAATGATGTAAACATGCTCAAGGCCAAGGGAGAAGGTACCTTGGCCTTGAGCATGTTTACATCAAGGGCCAACGGCCCACTAGTGAATGCATAACGTAGATATATCATTTGGGCCATGTGGTTAGCTTCCCATGATGATTAAATCTATGTAAATATTATGCTATATATATATCACCAAGATGGTTGTGTAGGGAAGCAACTAATAAGGGATATGATTCCTCTAGAGGGAAAGAGGAAAGGAAGTTCCCAACTAGAAAGTAAACCTATGATGCCATGTGTCAACCCTAAAACCCATAAAATCATGTCTTGTGCCTTAAGGAAGCCAATGAATTCCCTTTACTTATTTTATTCAATCATTGAATTCGTGCATGAGTTTGGTGAAAAAGTCATCTCACGTAGTTACAGAGGAGTGGGGGTAGATCTAACTTTATGACCTTGTAAGATCCATTTCTTCTAGGATCATAAGGAATGCCAATTGATTTGTCATCATACTTGTATCTCGACCATATTATATGACAAGAGACCAATGGTTTTTAGGTGGGGAGTAGAGCAAGAAGCCAATACTACAAACAGACCATGCTAACCCAAGATAAGACCTTGCAAGAGGAAATACATAGAGTGGTGTCAAGGAAGGAAACCAAGTTGGATTTGAACCTATAGTCTTTGAGATTTGATGAGTTAACTAGTTAATCTACCCTTCCTTTCTTCCATTGTCTTATTCTTACTATTCTTACTATTACCATTCTTCTGTATCACTTATTAAGGGAGGGATCAATAGTAAATTCGGGCCTCAACTTTGACAAACAAGGAGCCTAAAATATGAAGGGGAAAATTAAAATTAGGTATACTTTTGGTTTTTATCATTTACCTAATGAAATGAAATCCCATTCATTTTTAGTTTATATCATTGCTCCCCTCTATAAAAACATCAAAAAATGTCTCAAAAACATGTTGATCAAACAAACATTTTACTCTCTAGAAGCCTTCTATACAACCATGCAATTTTTTAATCCAATTTTTCAAGAACATTCCCTTAAGTTTTTCTTATTTGGTGTGGGGAATTCCTCTAGAAAAATTATTGAAAAAATGGAATTCTCAATCAATGGGTTGTATTTGAGCATAGAGTTCGGCATATAAGAAACTTACCCTGATATTTTATAATCATGATATGGTTGAGAATCCATGGTTTATTTCTACCTAGAATGCTTGAAAGGAACAAAATAACTTGGAATCTTACTGCACATGCTAATATGCATTGTAAGGGTTAGATTTCTTGAGGGAACTATGGATTGATGAAGGGAAATGTTGTTTTAAGAAAATTTTCACAAATGTGTGTAGCCTCTCCCACGTTGGGTGAAATCCTTAGAGGTTTTTGAGAATGTATGCTTTCACGGTATTTATCCATTCTATCAAGAATTCTAGTCCATCTAAAGCTATACATAGTAACATTCCATAATTATTGATACAAATCTTGAGAGGTTGTAAACAAGGCCTAGTATTGTGTCACTAAAGCAATTGTAATGAATCCAAAGTGATCTTGCAAGATCTAGTTAGCAAAAAAAACAAAATAAAAACCAACATAACTTGAAATAAACAAAGGGAATGAGGAAACACAAACCACAACAAGAATACAATGATAGAACCAATTTAGATTGTCCAATGGTCAAGTAGTTATATGTATTGTCACCTAGGAGGTGTAGTATTCAAGGGAAGTCAACAATCTCCCTTAGGGAGGTCCTTTTTTGCAACACTATATTCTAAATAACTTGAAGAACAAATTAGAGAAACACTTGCCCCTTGGAAGAAGGTGGCAAGGGAGCTTGGGGAATGCTAGTAGGTGTAGTCGAGGTGGACTATGACTAAGTTCCAACATAATTACAACAACATAACCTTTCTCTAATTTTCCTCCCTTAGATGCATGCCCATGGCCTCCTTTTATAGGCCAATAGGTTTCTAAGAAACATCTAGATCCAAGTGTGAACCCCATCACCTCATGAATTAGCTCCAAGGTACACAAAGGGGGATATTCAATGCCCCCGCCATCATATGAAGAGACAAGTTTTATTTTTTGTTGATGAGGTTCCTTCATGAGACTTTGTTGTGTAGATGGTGGTTAAAGTCGCTTCACTTTGACAATCACGTGGATTTGAAGGAAAATCCGTGACAAGCTACTGCAGACAAAAAACTGATAGCATGTTTTATAGCACAAGTACATAGAGATTTAGCTATGTGACCTTGTCTTTTGATCATTCTTTTGAAATTCTAACTCATATTGATTTCTAGATATTAATGGGGATGTATTCAATGGGCTGTGTGATATGTTGATGACACCTTACTGCAAGATTAGCAAAAATTTCGCATGTACCTGAAATTTGAGCGTTATTAAATGGCCCCTAATGTATGAGGTTCAGAGGGTACTTTAGGGCCGATAATGCATTATCATTTATTTTTTTTCTTGTTCTTATAGTTTCTGAATCATGTGTGTACATAAAGTGCCTCCAATAGGGAAATATGACTTGTGAAACTGTAACAAATAATGGTTTTTTATACAAACAAGGCAGGAATACACATGCTTATGAAAATTTGTTAAGATGACTACAATTGGAGAAGATAAAGGGGTCAAATCATGAGCCTGCTAATACGTGGATGAAGGAATATTTGATCCATGTAAGAGTATATCAACTTAGAAATGTTTTTACTGGTCACGAAGAAGCATAACTGTTGAAGAGCATGAGATTCCCATTAGGATGGGGGACTGAAATACTGGTGAAGTTTCTTGATGAATTACTTCGCTATACCAGATGTGTTGACCCCATGATATGCAAATATGAAAAATACTACCTTCAAAACGTACAGCTCTCCCTAATCTGATCGATTTTGACATTGATCATAGGGGATATTTATAAGTTAGGGAGCACTAATGACTCTCCATACTTAGTTTGAGGCAATTCTATATTGATTGAAAGGGACCCCAAGGTACAATTGTAACCATTGCAACTCTTGGATTATGGTGATTTGATGTCAATGAGAGATGAAGTACATGCTAAGACAAGGGTCTTATCTTGTGAACCAAGATCATTTTTTAACCAACTGCTAGACTGACATGCCTAACACAAGATTGGATGATAAGCATGGGGCTCTTAAATTCCTTTGATTAATGTAAACTTGGGGAGGAACCGACAACTGCATTCCTCAAAATAGAAGTACAAATTGTAACAAAGAGAGACAAACTACAGATGAACGGATTTGTTGGAGACACGATATTGGAGGTAATAGTGACTAACAAACCTAGCAATGTTGGGCATAAAGAGACTCAACTACATTGATACAAGGAAACTAGGTGGTTACTTCCAAAAGAATGAAGGGTTCTCATAGTTTTGTGTGTATCAAGGAACTGTTTGTACATAAAGAATAATTGATGTTGTCCCCATGGGTTTGAGTGTGTTGAGGGACCAATTTGATGATGGGTGGGACTCCTACAGTGTTGGGTGAGTCGACGAGTAAATTACCATGATGATGTAAGGGTTGTTTGGAAATGTGAATACGGGTGCCCCATGAATCAATGCCATACATATTGTTTCTGTGGGAATTGGTTTCTTCGGAGGGTGGTGGGACCATTGTTGTCTCCGTGGGAGTGATGATACGAGGAATATTGTAGATGGTATATTTCTAATGGAGGTGTGAGTAGTCAATTGTGAATATTGATCATAACATGTGCTAAGGAATTTGATGGCATAAACTGCTGAAGAAAGGGGAGTAAATGCACAGCTATAAAATGATAAAATATGGGTTGAGCTATATCAAATTGGATCACATTCCTCATAATTATGGGGGTATGACATCATGGGTGTCAAATAATGGAAAGTGTTGCAATAGTGTGCACACCCATGGGGAAACATGTTATTCTCAGTAACTATGTTGATGGAATATCATTATTGGAAATTACAACCCTAATTGTTATCAATGAGAGAACTGGTAAATGCAATGTAAACAAAGGGGAAACGTTTCATATATGCTATTTTTGGGATGATGCATGCGATGTAAGTCCTACGCCATTGCTAAAAGGGTTGGAATCTCAATGCCATGGTCATTACCCCGCACACATGATGTAGATAACCAAGTGTAACAGAGATAATGAAAAAGGTATTAGAAATGTAGAAATAACCATTAGAAACATAGAGCACCTAAGGAGTGTGCATGCAACACTTGAATCAAGATACCCTGATGTCTAGGAAACATGTGATGGGTGTGGTGGATCTTGGAATTTTCCTGAGGATGATGGATCATCATTGGTAAGTAGAATGGTCAGGGAGTAGGCATTATCGATGGTCTCTGGTAAAGGGGAAGCAATTTACTCGATGGGTAATCATTGTGGTAATAACCTAAGGTGGGGAAACTGATCATCTAGGTGCATATGTTTGAGGAAAACTTCTCGTTAGATGCAGAAAATGGGGCACTAAAGCAAGTAGTGGGAAGTATCACCACATGATCGACATGGGCATGCAATCCTTTCTCAAAGGGGCCCATGTGTTGAAGGTAATGGTAAGATAGCACGGTCTGGTATGATGGTACTAATCCAATACTAATTCGGTACTAATCCGATTGGTACTAGTATGGTATGACGGTTCCCATAAGATACACATCCATCATTTTTCACTTCAAGCAACAACTTACAAGTGTGTAAGTTGTGGCCCTTTTGGCATATATGTATCGGTGGTGAGCACTTTTGAGATGACCACTTCTATGGTAAAGGCAATTGGTATGGTCGTCGATGTAGTGACAACAGTTATGGAAGTCGTGGCTTGTTAGTAAGGTGAAGGAATTTCAAGGTGAGTGAGGCGAATGGTCTCCAAGTTGTCCCAAAATCATGAAAGGTCAAGACTATAGTGTGTATAGTTCCCAAACTAAAAGTAAAAATCTAGCATGCATTATTAGTATGTAGAAAATTGGATTTATTTGTTTTGTTGAGTGAAGACGAGGTTAAAGGTGTGCCCCCTACTATAGTGTTGGTCGCATGCATCACACTAACAAGGGTATTAAGAAAATTTCTAAGTTCTAGAAAGGTGGGGCATAGATTGGTCACATGGCCTTGTTTCCCACGTGGGAAACATGGTGGGGTGACCCTCACTATAGGAGTGTCAACCATTATGGGAGCTTTCAAATTAGGTTGAGTTATCCCCCCTACTTTAGGACTCATAATTACTGATGGTGCTTCAAGGAGAGGGTTGGGGGTAATGCGGGCCTTCAACTTGGCTTGATTTATGCCCCTCTGTAGTGGGAATTTCTCCCCAACTACGTGCAAAAGCACCAACCTTAGCTTGTCCAGAGAATAAGCAATAGTTCAATGATAACAACAAGAAAAATATTTTTTAGATTTCTATAATATATAATGAAAAACAAGACAAGACAAAAGATACATTTTCTGAAATGTTGGGCCACTGTAGCCATCCTAGGAAATGGTTCCACAACTCCATGGTTTTGATCTCCAATCTACTCCACGTGTGGTTATCGGATGGGGAATGTGGATCCAAATGGGTATAGAGTAAGCTCAACATACACCATGGGAAATGGCGTGGAAAAATAATGGCAGAAAAGTTTGTTGTGTGACTGAAAGCAAATGGCAAAAAGTGTTTTGGAGGAGTTTGTTAGAACATTAATCCAACCCCTTGGTACCTTAGTCTAAGTCCCTAGTCAATTTTGTTGTATTTTTGCATTAATACACTATGGTTTTGGACTTAGAGTGCTTAGTTGGACCAATAACCAGTTAAATTGGGGCATTCACACCCACATGAGCGCTCCAACTTAGTAAACCCTCCACATGTATGCCCTCATCATTGCTGGTGTGCTCCCATTCATTGAATGTGGACATTTTGGTTGACTAGGAGCGCTAGAGGTGGATTTTATCCAATTTTGGATTGATTTGGTGCATTTAATGCCACCTAGAGCCTCTCACTCACCTATTTTTGCACACCCACGCATGCCAAGGAGCCATGATTGCTCCATGTCACTTCAACCATGTCCACACAGCAATTCGTGTCCATTTGGGCTGATTTGGAGCGAGTTTGGCCCACCTGGGACTGAGGCCAATTTGGCCAATTTCACGTGTATAGTCATTTTTGGATTCCCAAGCCTCACAAACCACTTCAGATGTAATATAAAACCTCTACTAACATATTTTCATGTTAGACAATCAAATAATAACTTGTTTCAGTTCACATTGCATGTGTAAATTGCTTCTCTTTTAATGGTTTTTTGCTGGTTTTACATCAAATTTGATTTGTGAGTTTCTCTAAGGCTCCTAGATCTTGTTGTAGATCAAAATTATAACAGGGGGCTCAGATTTGAGTGGATTTTAGTGAGTTTTTTTTATCAATCTTGAGCTTTTTGAGGTGCATTTTTTAGAGAAATTCCAGATAAAATTAAGTGGTTTTTGTAGGACATTCAGTAATTTCATCACCATTAGCGCGGGAGGAAATGGAATCTAGCCACATATTGCTAAAACCTTTAAATTTCTTCGATTGGAAGGAAGATATGGTTATTCAATTGAGATCCAAGGGTCTCTATAGAGTTACCATGGGCACAGAGGTGGAGCCAAACTTTGTTGTAGAGAAAGTCAAGCACTTCAATAGATTGGATGAAGCATATGGATTGTTATGCCTGAGTATCTCAAGAGATATTTTGTTCCACATAGACAGTTTAACAACCCCAAATGAATTATGGGATAAACTAGAGACACTCTATGGGAAAAACGATGAATTAAGAGAACACTAACTTGAGAACGAGCTCATCAGCTTGAGCCCAACACACTTTGACGCTATCCAAGACTTCTTCACCAAGTTTAAGTCTCTTGTGCTTCAGCTAAAGCAATGTGGGATTGAGAAGAAAGAGGATTAGTTGATATTGTCCATCCTTTCGAAGCTGGGTCCAGAATTCTTAGTCTTTGTCAGCACATTTCATTCTGACAAGTTAACACTTCGAAAGTGGCAAATGCCAAGTCTAGCTAGCTTCATGGAGTTCCTCACCCATGAGTAAGACAAGCTAGTCCAAATGGGCACCATCAAGGCTAAGGTTCAATCTTTGGTCATGGGAGTTTCGAATGTTTCCAAGGGAAAGAAAAAGGCAAAGAATTCGAAGCTACTAGAGAAGAGGTAATAAGAAAAACCCAAATCCATGATGGGGGTTCAAATCCTCCCAAGGAGAAGGACAAGAAAGGGAAAGAGAAAACCAAATGCACCTATTTCCACAAGGGATGCATACATATATCTCATGCATGAATAAAACCATTGACCATATGGCACAGTTGCTGGAGAAAAACAACATCCATGTCCCAGATGGCGCAAGGACGAAAGATGGCACCTCTAGTTCAGACAACAAGGAGAAATTTCATGCCTTGGTAGCAGGTACCTCTAATTCCTTATCCTTCATCATTGATTTAGGGGCTTCTAGAGACATGGTAGCCACTAGATAGCTCTTCTCCTCCATGCATTCGAATGCTGAACTAGCAGTTCAAATGGGGGATGTCTCCGAAATCCAAACCAAGGGAATTGGTAGGATTGATTTAGGGCATGGTTACTTCAGTGATGTGTTATATGTACCAGACTTGGCAGAAAATTTGTTGTCAGTCTATCAAATGACCCATACAGGAGAAGCAAATAGAGTGACATTCACTCCAGACTTGGTAGATATTGCAGAAATCTCATCAAACCAATTTGTAGCAGTTGGGTATGTAGACCACCATGAGAGGATGTACAAGTTTTCGAATTTCCTCCCTACTTCCAATGACCAAGCTCTCCTCTCACATACCAATGAGACTTCCAATATATGGAATGAGAGGTTTAGACACATGAACTACCAATACCTATAAGCACTGGACAAAGATGAGATGGTGGAAGAACTTCCCCAAATCAAATCATCAAATGGAGCTTGCATTGGGTGTGCGGTTGGGAATCATCCAGAGTGAAGCTATGAGAAGGGAATGGTAAGGAGAGCCACACAACCACTTGGGTTGGTACATTCATATATGATTGGTCCTCCTCCCACTCCATCCTATGGTGGATCAAGGTATGTACTCACATTTATTAACGACTACTCGAGATTCTGTTGGGTGTACTTATTTAAATTAAAATCTAAAGTTTTTGAGCAAATGAAGATTTGGAAGGCATTAGTAGAGAATAAAAGTGGGAATAAGATAAAGATACTTAGGACTGATAATGTTAAGGAGTATGCCAACAAAAATATGCAGCACCTTTGTGAGGAATGTGGCATCCAAATGCAACATTCAACTCCCTACACACCGCAACAAAATGGTGTGGCAGAGAGGAAAAATAGATCTCTCATGGAGATGGCCACATGCATGATTGAAGCAAGGGATATAAGTCCCAAGATATGGGCTGAGGATATTAATTTTTCTGCACATATACAGAACAGAGAATTCCACAAATCAATCAAAGGAAAGAATTCCTACGAGGCATGGTTTGGCCATAAAGCAAATGTCTCAAATTTCAGGATTTTTGGATCAAGAGCATGGGATCGAATCCATTCTGAAAAGAGGAAGGCCTTGCAGCCACAAAGCAAGGAATGCATCATGGTTGGTTATGTTGAGGATACAAAAGGCTACAAAATCTTTGACACTTCCATACTCAAGACTTTCATTGAGAGAAGTGTGCAATTCGAAGAGGAACCAATACCAGATTTTGAACTTGCACCGGGGGAATGCTCTTCTCCTCAACAATTTGATGATGTAAGTGATGATTCATGCTCTGTATTTTATGATATGTATGATAATAATATGGATGTAGATTAAATTTCTATATATGATTCACCATCAAGGCCTAAGTGGGATGAAAAAATCATACAAGCTGCAGGGGAATTGGCTGGCAATCCCCAATAGCCTAGGAAGACTAGATCTCAATCTAACAATGCTTCCTTTTCTAGTGAAAGTGATCTTGATGAGCACTGTTATATGCTGATTGTATCTGATCCATAGTCATATCATCAAGCTTTTCATGACCCAATATGGAAAACAACAATGGAAGAATAATTCCATTCTCTCCAAGAGAATGAGACATGAGAATTGGTTCCCCTTCCTCCCAAAATGATGCTTGTTCAATGCAAGTGTATCTTTCAAACCAAAATTGATGCTAATGGTTCAGATGTGAAATACAAATCCAGATTAGTTTCTAAGGGCTACTCTCAATTGCATGGTGTGGACTACACCGAGACCTTTGCACCGGTTGCAAAGATGGATTCCATAAGACTAGTTCTAGCAATTGCAGCTAGCAAGGGTTTGCAAGCGAACCATATGAATGTCTAGAGTGCATTCTTACATGGTGAGATACAGGATGATATCTACATGCAGCAACCTAAAAGTTTCCAAGAGGATCCTTCACTTGTCTGTAGGTTGAAGAAATCACTTTATGGACTCAAGCAAGCCCCTAGGGCTTGGTATGCAAAGATGGATGCTTTCTTGCTCTCTATTAGTTTCATTAGATGCAAATCTGATCCAAATTTACATTTGCAGAAAAATGATGGTATTTTGCAAGTTATTGTTCTCTATGTTGATGATCTCTTAATTACAGGGATCTACAACACTTAAATTGGTTCAATTAAGTCATCTCTACATAGTGAATTTTCCATGACCGATCTAGGATTGCTAAGGCAATTTTTGGGATTGGAAATTGAGAAATATGAAAGGGGCATCATGTTGAGTCAACCGAAGTATGATTAAGACTTGATAAATAAGTTTAACATGGCTGATTTTAAGGCCTCCAAGTTCCATTTCCTTTCTGGCATCAAATTATGTGAATTTGGCAATTCTCCATTGGTAGATTGTACACTCTACGAGCAGCTAGTTGGTAGCTTTCTCTATCTTACACACAAAAAACCTGATTTATATTATGTTGTAAGTGATGTAGCAAGGCATATGAACCAGCCACATGAGATCCATTTGAAGGAATTCAAAATAATTCTCCAGTATGTCCATGGTACAAATAATTTGGGGTGAACTATTCAGCTAGTGCTTCACTTCAACTAGCTGGATTTTCTGATTCGGATTGGGATGGAGACCCCATTGACATAAAATAAAATTCAAGTTTTGTTTTCATGCTTGATGAAGGTCCCATTTTCTGGTCAAGTAAGAAACAACATACCATTTCTCTTTCTTCAGCCAAGGCCAAGTACAGGGCAGCAATCAATGTAGCTACACAGTGTGTTTGCTTGCAGGGTATTCTTCAGGAATTTGGTGTCACAATTGAATATCCTACCAACATTTGGGTGGACAATCAAAGTTCCATCAAGATATATACTAATCTAGTTCATAGGCAGAGAATAAATCATATTGAGATCCATATGCACTACATCCGGAGCTTAGTGCATGACAGGGTGATTTCATTGCAGTATTTCCCATCCACTGAGCAAACTACCGAAATTTTCACCAAGACTTTCACAAAGAATACCTTCATGTACTTGAGATATTTTATTGGAGTGAGTGATGGATGGTGATTGCTGCTATTTGTTGAAGTTTTCAGCCCCATGTAAATTCTTGAGGGAAGGTTTTGTCCCTAGTGGTTTTCCTTCTTTTCCTCACTTCATATAGACAAATAAAATTTCTGATTATGTAATTGAGGTGACTTGAGCCTTTGTTGCCAAGGAATCCTTCATTTTATGAGCTGTAATAATTCTTTGGTTAAGGGAGGGTGTTAGAATAGTATCCAACCCCTTAGTACCTTATTCTAAGTCCCTAGTCAATTTTGTTGCATTTTTGCATTAATACACTATGGTTTTGGACTTAGGGTGCTTAGTTAGACCAATAACTAGTTAAATTGGGGAATTCACACCCACATGAGTGCTCCAGCTCAATCAACCCTCTACATGTGCACCCTCATCATTGCTGGCGTGGTCCCATTCATTAAATGTGGATAATTTGGTTGACTAGGAGCGCTAGAGGTGGATTTTGTCCAATTTTGGACAGACTTGGTGCATTTAATTCCACCTCGAGCCTCTCACTCATCTATTTTTGAACACCCATGCATGCCAAGGAATCATTATTTCTCCATGTCACTTCAGCCACATCCAAACAACAATTCGTAGCCATTTGGGCTAATTTGGAGCGAGTTTGGCCCACCTAGGGGGGATTGAGGCCAATTTGTCCAATTTCAAATGTATAGTCATTTTGGGCTTCCCAAGCCTCACAAACCACTTCAGATGTAATAAAAAGTTGTTACTAACATATTTTTATGTTAGTCAGTCAAATAATAACCTGTTTCAGTTCATATTGCATGTGTAAATTGCTTCTCTTTTAATGTTTTTTTGCTGGTTTTGCATCAAATTCGATTTGTGAGTTTTTCTAAGGCTCCTAGATCTTGTTGTAGATCAAAATTCTCATAGAGCACTTCACAATGTATTTATAGGATGGTCCAATGGTTTTTGACCCATGGTATTTTATTGTCCATGGTATTTATCTATGGTATTTTGACCCGTTCTCGTTTTTAGGGGTTTTGACCCTTTTTTGGAGAGAATGAGGATAAATCACAATAAATGCTCATATTCCCTTCATTTATGGGGAAGGAATCTGATGTTTTGGACCATATTTAGTGGAAATACAACTATGAAGTTCAAAGTGAAGGAAATAATGGTGGGAGTATGATGTATGGTTATGGTCCAGACCATAGAGAGCTAGATGAGTGGTTTTTGTGTTAACTGATTGCCCCTTGATGTGTGAGGTAAGGATCTCATCGTATGGCCAATAGACATCATAAAATCAAGGGAAAATGGTGACAACAATGGAGATATTGGAGAGGACCGTGGAGGAGTGGAGTTCCCTCATCCAAACTACAGTGGCTTTTGGTTTGTATTACTTCTCAAAAATGGATGAGGTACATATAATGTCAGACATGTATATGGATGAGGAGGACATACCCATGCTCCTAAAAATGTCAAAAAATAATAATGGGGATCAAGGCTCAAATAATGGGAGATGATCAATGCATATACAACTGGTGATACATAATGGTGGCCTTAATGGGAGGTTGAATACATATAATGATATGAAGAACTGATAAATAGGAACAATGTCATTCTCATAGAATGCAATATCATAACAACTGATGCTCTACTGGATCTGGAGGTGTACACATCTGTATGGACTCAATGACTGAGAGTCAGAATCTATGAGGTACAATAAACATCATCAAGTACTCGAGATACACAGAAGCATAACATTGGGCGCTTCTAAACATCCTTGCCAACGCAACCCATAAATCATGAGGGACATGAAACTATATGGATCCCATAGTAGACTCACCAATGTGTTAGAGTCAAAACTAGGGTCTTCAACCAAATAATGTAGCTAAAGTCGAGCACATGAGACACAACCAATTCGAAAGGCACTAACAACTCCTTTCAAGTGGTATAAGGAACTCATCAATGAGGTGTATGAAATTAGGATACAGGGACCTCTGGGTCTATCCTCTGGAATATGTGTGTTGACATCAACAGAGGGAGACCTGCAAATAACAAGGAAATTATGTTTCCTTGATAGAAGCACGCGGGGGATAACCAGAGATGTGGAACAATCATGGGATTGAGACACTGAATGGGGAACATGTGAAGGGGAGCAAGAAAGACTCAAACTTCCTTTGTTCAGAGTATAATGATAGGAATGACTTGGCAATAGATGATACTGACTCATGGGGAGGGAATCATAGCTGTGGAATCGGGGAGATGACTGCAATAGGAGATACTTGGGGAAGTAACTGGAGTAGTGATATCTAGGGGATCCAAGGGAGACTCATCGCATAGTACTTTGAACATGTTAGATTTTTATTATTTAAGCTAGATGATCTTAGGATCTTATCTGAGAGAATAACAAGCACAGCAATCAATCACAAGAGACAATGAACACAAAGATTTTCCTTGAGGAAACCATAAACGAGAAAATCCCACAACTTCCTCAGAGATAGAATGAGCACCAAAAGTAAAACCCAAAGATACAAAGATGATCTCCCAACAACAGTTGTCTCTCTCCCTCTTGTCCCAGCTTCTTCTCTCTCTCTCTCTCAGTTATGTGCTACAACTGAGTGTGAGTGACTGTGTGATAAATAGAGAGGCTCACTCTCTATTTATACTAGTTTTTGACTTCACATTAACTCACCAGGGCCGAATTCTCTAGGAGATTCTAACAACCCTAGTGCCCCACAACTGCGGGGACTTTAACCCTTGAACAATAAGGAGGGTTACCCTCTATGACTTTACATGACTTGATTACATTATTGATTCTCCCGATAGGAACATTAGAGTATGACATAACTTGATTACATTACTAGTACTCGTGATAGGAACATTGGGGTACAATACATACGAAATACAAGTGAATACATAATGAAGTTACAAATACATCAACACTCACTCTTAACTAGGAAGGTATTCTCTTGACACAATTCATCAGCACAAGTCTTCTTCTCTGGATCAAGTCTAGATCATCATCAACACCGAATCTTTATTGGATCATCATCATCACTTCTTCCGCTATCTCGACCAATTGGTGCTATCTCTCAATTATACTCATCATAGGGAGTTCTACAGAGCCAACCCTTTTTCATGTTAGTTGTAGGCCTAGCCTCCATGTAGGTATTCATATTCTTTAGCACTTATATCTGACCATGGGAGGAACACATCCAGCAACCATGTCAGAAAGGCCCGCCCATCACTCACATTTGACCATGGGAGGAACACATCCAACAACCATGTCAGAAAGGCCCGCCCATCACTCACATTTGACCATGGGAGGAACGCATCCAACAACCATGTTAGAAAGGCTCTACACTTACAGCTGACCATGGGAGGAACACATCTAACAACCATGTCAAAAAGGCTCTACACTTACATCTGACCATGGGAGGAACACATCCAACAACCATGTCAGAAATGCTTTACACTTACATCTGACCATGGGAGAAACACATCCAACAACCATGTCAGAAAGGATCTGCACTTACATCTGACCATGGGAGGAACACATCCAACAACCATGTCAGAAAGGATCTGCACTTACATCTGACCATGGGAGGAACACATCCAACAACCATGTCAGAAAGGCTCGTCACTTACATCTGAACATGGGAGGCCCAGCCTGCCACCATGTCAGAAGGGCTCACAAACTCATCACTTCCTCCTGGAAGGAACCTCGATCTGGAGAACACCAAGCCTCTCCCTGAAGTACTCAAACTTCACTCTGGCCATTTCTAGCATAGAATCACATCAGGGCTGATTATGTCCATGCATAACCTGTGAGCTTCGCCAAGACTGATTACATTCGAGGACAACCTACAAGACTGTTTACGTCTAAGCAACCTACGAGCTTCGCTAGGATTTATGATCAGACAACCTGTTTTGTCGGCTATGCTAGAAATCCCTCTTTCGAGAGATCTCAATCTAGATCACATACTAGAGCTTCACTACTCTTCTCTGCACCATACAAAAAAAAATCAACTCAAATCAATCAATCCAAATAGTAGTTTTCAAAAGAAACATACTACCTCCCAAATAGCCGAGCAAGTGGCCACATATTTTGCCAGGGCTGTTCTCAGCGCCATGTAGGACTTCTTCCTGTTAAACCAAGAGATCACACCTGATCCTATACTGAAGCAACACCCCGAAGTGCTCTTCCTATCAATGGCAATGCCTGCCCAATCCAAATCCACATAAACCTCCAGGTTAGTATTCTGATTCGCTTCATACTTGAGCCCATACTCAACTGTACCCTTCAGGTACCTCACTGCATGCTTTGCAACCATCAGGTGAACATGTCTCAATGTGTTCACAGCAAAGCAAATATCTGGTCTTGTATTCATCAGGTACATCAAGGAAGAAATCATCTGATGATATATCATGGCATCAACCGAATCTGATGAAGCAACACTTAATAGCTTCAGGTTCGATGCCATAGGTTTGGTAATGGCCTTGCAGTCCATCATCCTGAACCTCTTCAGGATCTCTACTGCATACTTCCCTTGTCCTAGGGATATTCCATCCACATTCTGCCACTCCTCCATGCCTAGAAAGTAGTGCATCATATCCAAGTCCTTCATCTTGAACTTGGAAGCAACTTTCCTTCTTGCAACTTTAATGAGTTCCTCTTTTCTATCAGGAACAAGTCATCGACATATAACAAAAGCATCATTGATCTTCTGCCTTCAGTTTTGAAGTAAATATTGGAATCTACTTTACTCTCAGTAAATCCTAGAGTCATCAGTAAGTTGTCCACCTTGTCGCATCATGTCAAACCTCAGGGTCTTCTGCAGTCATTCCCTCTGAAGCAGAGCATCATACTCCCTCTGTCTTTTGTACTCTATGTGTTGAAAAATACTGTACTGGAGTGACAAGTAGCTTCCTCTGCTACTAATATTTTATGTATCCATCTAGGGTCACTAGATACCAAGATCCTCTATCTTGAGACTTTTCAAAAGTTCTTCTCGCACCCATCTGTGAGCTTTTCATCCTCTATAAGCTTTCATCTTCAACCTTGTAGCAAAGGTTAAGATCTTCATCACTCTAGGTGATCTTCAAGCTCCTCATGTATGTGTTATCCCATGCGTGTCTTCTAAATTTGTACAAGGCCTTCTTTCATTTGCATACATGATTCTTCATGTCATGTGTCTTAACTTCTAGTGGCTACAAATCTATCTTCGTAGTCTATGCCTTCTTTCCGTGAGAAGCCTCGTGCTACAAATCTTGCCTTGTATCTCATGATGTTGCCATCTACTGCATGATGGATCATGTAGATCCATATGGAGGACATTACAGACTTCCCTTCAGGTCTCGATACTACATCCTAGACATCATTCTTCTTGAACTGGTATTCTCCTTCCCTTTCTTCTTGGCTACTTCTTCATAGTTGGAAGGTTCTGCATCAATGATGTCACTCAACAATGTCACATAACTGCACTATGCCTGAGACCTCTTTATTTCTTTGAAAGTATCATCGTATTATTCTTCATCTTGTATTATTTCTCGAACTATCGTCACTTGTTTTTCGTAACAAGTCTCATCCTTGTTTTCTTGTAGGCGATTGTACATGATCTTTCCTACAAGTCAAATGCATTAGTTGTATGGTTAGAAACATTTCATAAGGTATATTAGTAATGAAAAATTCTTTTGCATCAAGATATAATCATGCAACTATTTTAGCCAATACAACATTCATCCATATCTTATGGAAACTTTCTAGATGCCTTCCATCTCTCCCAGGACAACATTGAGATTATGCATTAATCCAATATGTCAGGAAAGAGGTTTCATTCTAGATAAGTAGCAATGGAGAGTTGTATAGCACCATGAGCTACTTACCCATCACATGCATATTAGTAGTATATTGTCATTAATGCAAACATTCTATCATTCATAACACATCAACTGAATATAAACAAATGCAAAACAAAATAATATCATGAAAAGACAATTGGATACTTATATTTATTCATTTCATGGGTAGACTTATTCTTGAGCCTTCAGCTTCATCATCTTCTTCATTCATGACATCATCTTTTCTTATCCAAATGCTAAGATGGATAAGAGATTCTTCAAGAATTGAGCTCTTCATATTCCTCATTACTTGAGGGATCTTCTTTGAATTGTGAGATCTTGATCTTCAGTTGTCCCCATCTTCTTTTCTCTTATTATGAGTCAAGGTTCTTCTTGTGTGCACTCTTCCCAAAGTCTGTTGAAAGTAAACAGTTCCTTCTAGCACACATTCCTCGAATTAATGAATCCCATGATCCTAGGAGGCCATTCAAGGTGGTTATCACAACTTCTGCATTGTCCACTTCTTCTTCTACTGCTTCAAGTTGTTCTTTGATTTGAGAGACCCTTGTAAAGTATGACTGTATGATCTCTACATTTTGGATCTTCACATTCTTCAACCGGTTTCTCAAAGTCATTTTCTGATTTATGTTCTTCCCTTCAAATAGCTTGGTCAAGGAATCAAACATCTCTTTAGGTGTATTTAGGGAAGACACTTGTGGTATAAGGTGATCCTTGATTGAATCAGCAAGGATCTTCTTGGCCTTGACTAAGTTCTTCTTGTGTAAGTCTTTTAGCCTCATCTCCCTCTGGAACTGGAACCTCTCCACTTATGTAGGTGTCCAATTTATTTTCTTCAAGAACTAGTGAAAACTTATACTTCCATGCTCGGAAGTTTTCAGCTTCACCAAACTTGTCATCAAGCTGGTGTGATAGGTCATTTTGAAATGAGAACCTCAAATGTAAATTGCAAAAGATTAGATCTTACCGATTTGAGGTGTTCGCCCTGGTTCTGGATCTGGTTGATCTAGGGTTTGTCAGAGAAACCCTAATTTTAAAAACTTGGAATTTCAAACTTCTGATTGGATAGAAATATGGGCCTCTTCAAGGTGATCTATCTAGTGTACTCCTTTTCTGAAAACAATGGAGGGAAGCTCCCGGAACAGGAAGCCCTAGTTTTCCAATTTCTTCTACAGAAATGCCTGATACTATTTCTGCGATATCTCTGAAAGTACTATTCCTCTGTGTCTAAACTTTTGTACTGAGGTAACCTCGTTTGTCATTTTTTCAAAACCATAGGTTTTACCATAATTTGTTTCACCAATTGGGACTTACGAGGGTTTTCCCAAGGTGACATATTTCAGTACTGTTCATCATAGAGAACTTGTACGGACTGACACATGTCACTGTTTCACCTTAGGGGTTTGAAATTGTTACCAAAAAAATTACAGTCCGTGCCCTATCTGGAACATCTTTCAAATTTTCCTTTGGACGCTTTTAGCCCTATATATAGCAATTATCCATAGGTGTCTTGTTTAGGGATGAATCCTAGAAGAGGCCGAAACCCTAATTTGGATGAATCATATCTCCCAGAATATAGTGAATATGAGTCTGCAATTTTTACACAGGGTACATCAGGATTTTATCTTTGGTCTGTGAAAATTTCATCCCTTGATACTTCTTCAATCCCGAGATATAGCGAATGTACAAAAACTACAAGTTTTAGTATTTTAGGGTTTTTCAAGCCCGAGGTCAAACTAGGGTTTGAATTTCCAGGAGATTTACCCAACCAAAAATATATACCTTGGTCTCTAAACTTTGATTTTTATGAGGAGATCATTCCTATGCTGGGCTCACTCAAAAATTCCTCTTTTGTAAAAATCCCTAATTTCCCGCAATAAAAACGGAAAATGCCCGAAATCAAATTTTGCTTCGACAGAAAGATGCACCCTTCAATGGAGAGTTAGCCTAGCCTCCTTTTTCTAATGGATTGTGGAGAGAGACCCAAAAAGTAAGAATCCCTAGCTTTTGAAGCTACACAGTGTCTTCTTCTTAGGTTAGCTCTGATACCATGTTATATTTTTGTCATTTATGCTATATGATCTGAGGATCTTATCTGAGAGAATAACAAGCACAACAATCAATCACAAGAGACAATGAACACAAAGATTTTCCTTGGGGAAACCATAAAGGAGAAAACCCTGCAACTTCCTTAGAGATAGAATGAGCACCAAAAGTAAAACCCAAAGATACAAAGATGATCTCCTGACGGGAGTTGTCTCTCTCTATCTTGTCCCAACTTCTTCTCTCTCTCTCAGTTATGCGCTACAACTAAGTGTGAGTGACTGTGTGATAAATAGAGAGGCTCACTCTCTATTTATACTAGTTTCTGACTTGACACTAAATCACTAGGGCCAACTTCTCTAGGAGAGTCTAACAACCCTAGTGCCCTACAACTGCAAGGACTTTAACCCTTGAACAATAAGGAGGGTTACCCTCTATGACTTTACATGACTTGATTACATTATTGATTCTCCCGATAGGAACATCGGGGTACGACATAACTTGATTACATTACTGATACTCCCGATAGGAACATCGGGGTACAATACATAAGACATACAAGTGAATACATTTCGATGTTACAAATACATCAACATAACAAAGGCGACACAATCAAGGAAAACTGGCATAATGTGAGATCATATGTGGTGGCACCTAAAGTCACCGTTGGGGCCTTCTTCATAGTTTAAGGAACATGAATAATGGATAAATGTAAGCTCAATATGATACTATATCGTGTATTTTTACCGACCCCGAGAAGGTAAATGCTCGATGGTGTTTTCACTTTTAGAGGGTCTAAAAACATGAAGAATACTTCAATGGTTTTATTTTTCATAAATGGTCTCCTAATATAAAAAAAGGATAAAAGTATACAAAGGAGAGCTCTCCCAACCACAGGGGAAGAGAGACTTATTTACCGTAGGTAGTCCAACCAGGCCAAAAAAGGTTAAACCTATACTGACTAGACGGTCTTTCAAATACTTTTATGAGCATGAAGAAACCAAGTTTGCTCAGTGATCTTTTCTTTATGAGAGGGCTAGAAAAAGAGCTTAAATACAACCCGAAATGAGTTTTTTCATAAGTTACAGTACCAATGTAAGCATAAAAGTATACAAAGCGAAATGTTCCTAGTTGGAAGGTGCTAGGGTGATCCTTTACTTTTAATATTCTACATTGTCCAAAAAAGGATACAAGCAAGGCCACATAGACGTCCTTTCAAATACTTTAATGAGAGTGAAAGGAAGCAAGCGTGCTCAACAATATTTTCATTCTTTTAGGATTCAGAAAATAGTTTGATAGAGACTCCATAATGGTCAGTCAAGCAAGGATGAAATGTTCGATGTATGAAAAGAGGTTATGTTGTGAACATGGCTGATAGGAATAACAGTGGAGCATTGATGGTACCTCCTTGTAGGATGATGGATGACGGTAAAATAAGGCCAACTGTGTAGTATAGATGGAGCAGATGACTCTTGAACATGCCGATACATGCGTGGTGTGATTCATGTGATGGCACACAAATCAAGGTGGCTTCCGAGAAATTTCTAGAAAAATCATCAGGAGAACATGAGATGAGGGTCTTGTCAATAGACATAGGGCAAAAAATTGGACTTGTAGGGGCAAACGACGTGAAAAACAGACACTGGATGACTCTGTGGTACTCGAAAAAAAAATAGACCAAATGGAGGCCTATAAACAAGGGGACCACATGACACTTGTCCTTTTCATTGCACAGCGCTGAGTTGTAGTGAAGGGCCCCAAAACAAAACTGTTGATTTCTTCCAATTGAATCAACGGTTTTCCAATCTATGACTTGCAGGTAATATTTCTCATCAAACCCATCCTTTTCGTTCGATTATTTTATGGTTTTCTTCACTCTAGGGTCCTTGGTTGACCCAAAGGGTTATCGAAGCTGAGTTGCACTTTTCAAGCGAAAAGGAGCAACCCAGGTCGCTTTTATCGAGCATATATGCATGACCTGGTTGCACCTACTGGAGAGACAATCACGACCCATGTTGCACCTGTTCAATAGATAAGAGTGACCCAATCACACCTGTTCATCATTTTTTATCGACTTAGGTCACACAAAAAGGCCAAACAGGTGCAACCTAGCCCATAATGAGGATTTTTTACATGGCTGGGTCTAACAGGGACTCTGTGTTTGTGCAAGATGCCTCGAGATACATGGCGCAAGCGAGACATAGGGACCTCCAAGAGGAGATAAATGATCATTCTGTAGTACAAGATACACTCGCCCGGTGTGGGTTGTGGAAGTTCTTCCAGATTCCACTGATGTGTTCAACAAAACTGTTGTTGGACAAGATTGTGAGATACTGGGACTAGGAGGCAGAGTGCTTCATGATCCAGGGTGAGCGGTTGGAGATCACCCTCTGTGATGTGTACTTTTTGACAGGCCTCCCTATACTGGGCGTGATTGACGACACAACACTGAAGTTCCCAAAGGGAGTGTCAATGGATGACCTATGCGATAGGAATTTCTATGCCTCAAAATTTATGCACAAGTCGTACATACTGGTGTGCAACATGAAGAGTCTACAGACTCGAGCAGTGGCAGTGATGGTGTTGCGCATACTAGGATCGAATGGACCACAGAAGATCTTGGGTGGTAAGCTCCTGATGGTAGAGAGTGTATTGAGGGGCACCTATTATGGGTGGGACCAAATGTTCTTGAATATGGTTCAGCATGGGATGAAGAGGGTTATCTTGTTGGTAGGGGATTTTCTTTTCCCCTTGTTCTTGTGCGCATTCTTCTTTGAGTGTCTGCCTACTCTATGACCACATCTAGCGGTGCATGAGGGGGAACCTCACGAGCCTTAGATAATGAGGTGGTGTGAGATGATGATTCGAGAGGGAGGTAGCTTGATGGGTCCCTTCTTCACCTAATAGTTGTTTTCACAGTGGAGGAAGTTTCCAGTCCTCATAGAGGACTATTCATATGCTTGGATGGATTACTAGGGGACTTGGAGATGAATTGACCTCTAGGGTAGGTCTAGGGACTTGGCGATATGTATACATAATGATTTTTTGGTTGCATTCATATATAGTTTACTAGCTTAATGGCATCCAGATGATGTGTGAGATAGATACTGATGACATATAATGTGCATGTACCGATGTGGGTCCACGCCCTTGAATAGGATATCAGAGACGCAAGGGTAGGGTGGAGCGGTTTATATCCACCTACTCATGGGCACATGAGATTCTAGAGTGCTACACTAGACTCACTGTGACTAGATGTGGAGTGCTTACTAGAGGAGGTCACCGATGACGGATGGAAGTACCTTGACGACAGATTGATCGCAACATGTTACATGGGTCCTCCAGAGTGGATCTCCCTTAAGAGGAGGACCCCAGTAACTACTAAGTATGTCAGAGCAACGACATAGGGTTATGTTCCTATGGAGGAGGAGGAGAGATATGAGGAGGAGGACTTAGTTGAGGAGATTGAGTTTGAGGAGGAGGACTCAGACTAACAACATGTGATACTGCCCCCAATGCATTTGTGCATGGGGTTTTTTGTATGATATGTATGGTCAACAAAGAAAGCTTGTGGAGCTTCTCATTTTGTACTAAACATTATGACATGATATATATATGCACTTGGATGCACTTTTTAATGTGTTTTTTATGAGTCTCTTTTATGATTATGATGATGCCTATATGATGTATATGACATATGTATGCATGACTATATGCTGATGCATCATGCAGTTTATTTCCTACATGCGATGATTGATGTGCCACTCTAGAACATCATTAGCCATTTGATTTGCTACACTATTTAGACTTCTGGGAGCATGCATGAATGAAATGGATTCGAAATGTCTAACCAAGTGTCTAATGTGCAGGAAATTTCTAAAGAGGCAAGGATCATGTACCTGATGGCAGTTATTCAACTGGGAAACAAGCAACTGGGAGTATAAAAAGACATTAAGGGAACAAACACCCAAGTGGAAGGCGGAAATCAAGAGACCAACGACGCCTTCATACTCATCCTGGTTGTTGGTAGCAACACCAACACACATTCTGTCGATATCGATCAACTCATGTGACGGGGAATAAATGGCCCATGCAGCCGAGGTAAGATTAGGAGACCATCTACTTGCTCCGTCAGCGAAACCAAAGTAGCATGGTGAGGTAGGATCCATTTGAATCAAACAAGGAAAAAAATTGTGATACTCATGGAGAGAACTGTGCAAAACAAAAAGGAAAAACTATGACACAAGTGTACTTCATGGCGATCGACTTCAGGCATAGAACCTTTTGACATAGAGCCCATTGCGGGGATTCTTCAAGAGGTGACCATCAAAGTCAGTAAGGAGGTATGCTCCCTTTCCGAGGCATCGATGGATGACATATGGGCCATATCACATGGAATCAAACTTCCCTCTCCCTATATTATCATTGGCTTGGTCATAGACGAGGACTAGGACCCCCTCGCTAAAGGTGTGTGGATAGACGTGGGAGTCATAGTGGGAATTCGACCAAGTCTTGGTTGCTACGATCATTTGGAGAGTAGTATGGTGGTCCTCATTTATATGTTCAAGCATAAGTAGGAGTTGTTCTAACAATGAAGTATTAGGTAAAAGTTCGATAGCAAGGCAGAGCGATCAGATCTGGCATTCAATGGGAAGAAGCGATCCCACACCATGGACTAAATAATTGGGATAAAACCCATGGTGTTTTTGAGGATCTCTCTGTTGTCACGAAAGTGGTGCTGAGATAGATCAAGGGGGTCTTCCACAGTCGAGGAGACAGAAGGACTACTAGAGCTAGATATCATGTAAATGGTGCTGGTAGTATCCAAGGAAGAAGCTAAAGGGTGGATCTCCTCAAGAATAGTAATTTCAGACTCATGGGAGTGCGTGTGAAGGTTGCTAAGGAGCGACTGGTACTGAGTAAGTTTGGGAAATGGCGTGAATAATGAAAATATTGGCCACAAATTGCACATGGGTGGTTGGTTCGTAGTGAATTGTTCTTGACCACAAGTAAGGATGGAACATTGACAACTGGGATGCGATCAGTCTCATCTACATATTGCATGTGGTTACGAAGGCTAGGAAAATTAGGACAATTATGTGTCGCATGGACTTGTACATCACACAAAGCGCATGTAGGAGAAGGACGAGGTTCTGTCATCCCTTTGGGAGGTTTTCCCTTAGCCTTGTTCAAAGCAGGAGGGGCAGGATTAGAGACAAGAGTAGTCTTTGGTGTACCAGGAGCCAGGAGGTGGGTGCGACATCGTCTCAATAGGTTTGATGGGAGTCAGCACGACTTATGGAGTTGGGGTGGGGTGGGTGAATTGAGGTACCACATAGGAATACCAAAGTGAAAATAGACAAGTTGAGAGTAGCCATGATGGGATTACTCGCGATGCCAGATGGTGGAAAAATAAAAGGAATCGCGTGGATAGGGAGTGAAACCCAACAATTCCCTAAGGTTTGTGGTTGATGTTGCGACTAAGGTTGTGAGGAGGTTGAAACACTACCAGATGTGATAGTGCATAAATATAATATATCAGTTGGCAAAGGAGGATGTGGTAAGGACCAAAAGGTGTCCATCATAGGAGCGTTGGCAAACAAGCCCAAGCCAATGATAGACAGGGATGGCATGGACATGCTGTCGATGGTAATGTCGATAGTGGGAAGGACACATTACAGTGTGGTTGAACACTTTGGATCATATTATGTCAGCTAGTGGATTGTCATGATCTTCCCATCATGAGGGAAAATCAAGATTTGAAATACGGTAGAGGCAACGACTTGCATTGCAGAGCGACCATCATAGGTGCGAAGTGCGATGGAAGAAGGTTGGAGGGTTGAGGATCCGAGTTTCTGTAAAAGAATATCAACATAACACAGGTGGCTGAAACCTCATCACTGATGCATCAATGAATGACTGAATTTTGCATCATGACCGAAACTTGGGAGGCGACAAACAATGGCATCCGGGGTTCTCCTTGATCTAGGGCGAAGGTGATCAACCTAAAGTTAGAGGGATCGACGAAACCTAATGCGGTTAACAACACTATACATTGTGAAGGACAAGTTTTGAGGACTTCTAAAGAAGACAAGTCCATAGGAGACTAGGCCAAGTCATCAACAATACTGTAGTTGGGCGCAGCTTTGGCAGTGGCATTGTTTGCGATGTGACCCAAAGGGAACCACGAGAATTTGGCAGTCCTGTCTGCAGGGGGTCTTGTCAAATGCAAAGACATATCAGGAGTGGTGGAGGTAGACATCACGGATGGGTCAACAATTTCTGTGGTGGAACCATACTGAGTTTGTCGAGTCTGTAGGTTGACATCAGACGATAACGTCATGAGGTGATGGACACCAAGATCAATGGGTTGAGTTGCATAAATGGTTGCAGGATTTTTTTGGGACAAGGGCTGGGATACAACCATTCCTTGGTATGGTAGGGGGTTTTGGAGCACCATAGGTGGAGGACCCGATGGTTCTAGGTTTGGTTAAGCTAGAGCAGTCGCATTGGGATCACATTGACTATCGTTTTGGAGTAAGTGATGGACACAAGTCAAGTGAGGACACTGATGGGTACAATGGTCGTAAGTGTTACAGATGACCCATAGATGGTTAGTTTGTAAATGTGGGTTCTTCCCAGGTCTAGCAGGATGTTGGGGATTTTGTGTAGGGGGTTCGACTCTATTATTGTTTGGATGGTTGGCTTGTTGGTCACCTCCTTGAGGCTGGTAGCTAGCCCAATTCCTACCTCTTTTATTCCTTCCCTGCATTTATTTGATTATTGGGGGTGGGTTAGGAAGGGAGGTTCTGTTGTGCGTAGACCTGTCTTGGAGGGGTAGGAGGAGTTGGGTTGGGAGCCGAAATAGGTTGTACTGGTGGTGGGTAATAAGCAGGAGCATATGGTGGGGATGCAAAGCCAACCATTTGGGCAGGACGTGAGTGTTCCAAACAAGTCAGTCCATGAACATGAGGGGTTTGTGCGGGAGACGCATAGGACGGTGTGGCTCCGAACTGAGACGTCATGTGTGAAAGATCATGGGCGTAACCTAGAGGAACATAGGGAGGTGTGGCTTTAGACTGAGCCGTTACATGTGAAAGATCAGGGGCATAACCTGGTGGCACATAGGAAGGTGTGACCCCAGACTGAGTCGTTACGCGTGAAAGATCAGGGGCATAACCAAGTTGGGAAACACTATGGCTGTTATCGGGTTGGGGTGGCATCACAGGAGGGGATGGATAAAAATGAGTATGTTCTATAATAGAGTTGATAACTCCATTAACAACATGAGATGCCACTAGCGTATCTCGACGTGAGGTGCCGGCACGAGGAGCATTAGGGATAATGATGTATGTTATGATCCTAGCGTATCCAAATAAGATCCTATGGGTTGTATGTTAATCGCACATGAGAAGATCATAAAGCATGTAAATAGGAATTCCATACCTCATGTTGTTCATTTGCTATACCTAGGCTATTTGCACGTTTCTAACCTTGATTCCACAAAGATATAGACTCTAGGTCCACAATTTCATTAAGGTGGGAAATTCCCTATTGTAGAAGATGTTGAATGATGGGTTGAGGAACGATGCGCTTGTTTTGAAGCCTTGACCATGGCCCACACACAATTGAAAGATATATTCATCCAACAAAATAATTTAAATCTGCGTAGAATTTTCACCCAATTATCTGCGCCAAACAAGGGATCAAAATTCTCGAGGTGTAATTTTTTTTAAAAATGTAAAAATTTAAGATAAAAAACAAAATACACCTCAATAATTTTGATCCTTCTTGGTGTTTGGTAGATCCTGGTTTAAGCTGGATCTATGTTGGTTACTTACAGTCTCTCTCTATATAGGGGACCTGCGCACGAAGTTATTTTATTAAGTATATCATTTAATATTTAGGCAGGAAAACCTTACATATGATGGTAACTAATTATATTTTAAACTTAGTTTGTATATGTAAATTCATAGATGGAAAATGTTATATTATGTTGAGTTGTCTTTGTATAACGATGATAGAATTGGTGAACAATTGGAATTGTGGATACAATCTTGGTATTCCAATGAATACTTTTGGATCTTCATGCTAGTGAACATGTTTGGTTAATCAACATCAATTTCTCAATATGTGACCTGGATTGGTATATTTGTATATCTTGACTCTTATATTGAATAATAAGTATATTGTTTCTTATGAGGCAAAAAAATATATGAATATTGTTCAAGTTGTTGATATATGTTTTTTTCTTTTCTTGAGTTGGTTGATATATGTTTTTTGTTTTCTTGAGTTGGTTGATATATGTTTTTTATTTTCTTGAGTTGGTTGATCTACTCACACACAGGCATCATTTCCTAGTGAGGATTCATGATTCAAAATTTTAGTTGTCCCAAACCAATATGTAAAGTCCCAAACTAGATCTAGGATGGTTTTTGAGTTAATTGTTTATGTATTTTGGTTTGGGACTATTTTCGAACACTTTGGTGGCAACTGATGTTTTACTACTGTAATGTTCCCTACTTTGGATGGGTTTGATTTTTGTTGGGTTTATGTGTTTATTTGGACTCATATAATTCATACCTCATTTTTCATAACAATTGTCCATAGAATGTACACACCAAAAACATGTGTTTGCATTGTATATATTGTAAAAAAAAACATATAAAGATATAAAGGTCATTTTCATTTCTATCAATTGTAATAATCGTTCATAATGAGATAAATAAATCACATTTAGACACTTTTGCATACCTATAGGTAACTGTAGGTGACATCTACCTATGGACAATAAAATTCTTCTTTTTCAATGCTTTTAGATGCCCACAAACTAATTCCAATCTACTGCCACTAACTGATGTAGGTGATTGAAAGTCTTTTCAGCTCCTATAGACTAAGTCAACCCACTCTTTGTAATCACAAACTACTGTGAATTTCCCTCATGCATAGTATGGAAATGAACTCAGTTTTAGCGATGTCCTAGTTGTTCAAACTCCTCCACAATAGACTACACCCTCTTCAAATGGTAAAAGTGCTCCCCTCTAGTAGGAACAATCTTAGATCTGAAGACCCCTACTTTAAATGTCAGACAAATAAGGTGAATCAAATCCCTTTTTGGTAGTGAATAGTGGATATGCAAAAGAAAATGTTTGTCTTGAAACTTGGTTATCCCTACAATTGAATGTTCACTCATAGACTAGTGTGCCCTCCTCAAGTAAACTTAGCAGTGAATCCACAAATCGACAAGTAAACTTGCTTCTTTTCCACAACAATGGAGCAAAATGAAAATATATGATCAATATTTCCTCTCATAAATCAGCTAGGGTGGATAGTTTCACCACCGAAACCAATTTCTCTTAGGGTTTTCGTCCCAATAGCCAAAATCCCCAAGAGCTCTCCAAATTCCCTTTTTCAAAAATAAGTCATGAATGAATGAGAGAACCGGTTGGTTTGGTCTTTTATCCCATTTTTTACCATTTTATACCTTTTCCACTTAATTATTTCATTGAATTTACTTTATAAATTCAATGCACTTTATAACACCCCTTTTATTTAATTACCCAACATCACCTTTTAATGTTGTTTTCTGCCTGAATGACACGAAATAATCATTTAATTTCCTTTTTATCGGTTATAGCCTACGGTGATCAAATAGTTTAATAATTCATCTACCTAGAGTGATCATTTGGAAGGGGACATTACAATCCTCCCTTCTTGAGATTGCTTGTCCTCAAACAACTACAAACCAAGCTGCTACAAAATATACTCTCCCTCCCAAGTAACATCCTCCATGAGAAAGTATCTCGGCCTGATAAGATACTCTCTAATTAGTCTTCTCCTCAAATTCGTCTCCCAAACATCCATAATATCCTTTGAGTTCAAGTCCAACTGACCCTCCTCAGCTAGTAGAGGTAACTCTGTTGAAGTAGTGACTCATTTTCCAATTGGTTTCTTGAGGCACGATTTGAATTTTTCTCTCCTATGGAAGCTCAAGCTCATTATCTACTTCCCCATCTCTTTGTATTACCTTGTAGGGACCATAAAAGTGTGGCTTCAATTCCTTTGCACCACTTTTCTTTAATGAATATTGTATGTATGGATACAACCTCAAAAAAACAAGTCTTCCACCTCGAAACTGCACATAACCATGTGCATGTCTGCATACATATTATGTTGGTTGTGGGCCTCCTACATATTATCCTTAAGGACCCTAAGGATACGTTGGGTCTCTTGTATCCATTAATTGGCTTTGAGATCCTTGTTATACCCAAATGACATGTCCACAAATGAAGGAGCATCATATCCATACAATTCTTGGAATGGGGTCATACCAATGGAAATATGGTAAGTGGTGTTGTAGCAATGTTCTCCTAGGTGCAACCATTTAAACCATGCCCTCTACTATTATGACACATAAATACGCAGATGCCCCTCAACCCAATTGTTCACAATATCTATATGGGCATCTATCTAGGGGCGATAATTGGTACTAGGAGTCAACTATGTTCCTACCAATCTGAGCAACTCCTACTAAAATGCCCTAAGAAAACTATTATCCATTTCAATGACATTAAACTTCAACAATCCATCTGAACACCTCCCTGAAAAAAAAAACTCTACCACTTGTGAGGCCATGTACTCTGATGAAATGACGAAGAAGTGCATGAACTTGTTCAATCGATCAACCACTACATATATACAATCTCTTCCTTGTACCTTTAGTAGACCTGTAATGAAGCCCATCGACACACTTTTCGAATCCTACTCCAAAATGGGTAAAGGCTATATAACCTTGTTGGGTGAGTATGCTCTGACTTGTTCCATTGACAAGTCTTAAACTCCCACACATGCCACTATACATCATCTTTGAGACCCTTCCATGGGAACCTCTCTTTAATATGCATCTAAGTTTTGAAGTATCCAAGATGCCCTATCAATGTTGCATCATGTGTGGCCCTCAAGATCTTCTCTTTAATCTTGGACTTTGACACTAAGTAAATATTTTCTTTGTAGAAGATAATAGCATCCACCACTTTATACCTATCATCCTAAATTTCACCATCCATCAATTCACAAGAAAACTTGTTCTTGGAATATTCTGCCAAAAGCTGTGATTTCTAATCAACTGAAACCTCCATAAGCAAACATGTTGTGAATTTCGTAGAGAGGGCATGAGAAACAATGGTTTTCTTTCATTTCACATAATAAATATAAAAATCACAAACTTATATATTTCTTACCCATTTATGTTGTCTCTCATTTAGGTCCTTCTTCTCCAGAAAATACGACAGGCTAGTGTGGTCTATCCTAACCACACATCTGCCACCTACTAGATATTGTCTCAATTTCTCCAACACGTGCATAATGGAGAGAATCTCCTTGTCGTAGATGGTGTAGAGTATCCCTAGATCCCTCGGCTTTCTACTCTCAAATTCTATTGAATGTATATTATGCATCAAAACATCTCTTATACCCTCACTTAAAGCATCACACTCAAGCACAAAGGGATGAGTGAAATTAGGAAGTGCAAAAACTGGACAAGTGCTCATCATCTCCTTGAGCTTGACAAATTCCCTCTAAGATTCTTCTGTCCATCTAAATTTCCCTTTATTTGTGATATTAGTTAGGAATGCACCCAAATGTGAAAACACCTTAACAAAACACCTGTAATAACTACACAATCCATAAAACCCACGCAACTCTATAAGGTTCCTAAGCAGTGGAAAATACAATATGGCCTTAATATTCTCCTAATGTACCTGTATGCCCTACAAATTGATCACATGGCCCAAATACAGGATATAAGTCATGAAAAATTCTCACTTTTAAGCATTGGCATATAACGAATACTCCTCCATAATGCCCAATATCTCATTCAATTGCCTCAAATGCTCCTCCTAGGTCTTGTTATAGATAAGAAGGTCATTAAAGAACACCAACAAAAACTTCCTAAACTACTTGTTGAAGATGTGGTTCATGTAAAACCGAAAAGTGGTTGGTGCATTGGTCAATCCAAATGGCATGACCAAAAACCCATAGTGCCCATAATGACACTTGAAAGCAGTCTTGTGAATATCCTACTGCCTAACCCCAATCTGGTGATATCTCGATTAAAGATATATCTTCAAAAAGTACACTATCCCATGCAACTCATATAACAACTCATCTATCATGGGCATGGGATACCTGTTTTTTATTATTATCTTATTCAGGGCCCAATAATTAATACACATTCTCATGTTTCCATCCTTCTTCTTGACCAAGACAACTAAAGAAGCAAATGGAATGGAACTGATTTTGACATGCCCCATCGCTAAGAAATCCTTTATTGCTTTCCCTATCCCATATTTGAAATATTTGGGGTGTGTGTATGGAGTATTGATCATGGGTTTGGCCACTTCTTCTAACTCAATGGTGTGCTCAAACTTTTTGTTAGGAGGTATCCTTGGAGGGATCTCTCCAAAAACGCAGTCATGTTTGCTCAATAATGACTTAATGTCTACATGATACAGTTGGTTGTTGTTTGAATATTTTTAATCATAATCAAATAGTAAATGTTGCATATGTTATATCCCCATTCTTGAATAAGGCTTCCATACACTTGGTTGAAATGATCCTTGGAGAACCATTAGACATGCCCCTCAGAACTACCCTCTTACCATCTGTTACATTGAATCCCGTCTCCATTGTTTGATAGTTCTGTGAAATTGTTCCCAAAGTATTGAGCCATTAAACACCAAGGACTACATTAGTGTCTACCAACTTAACCACAATTAAATCATTTGGCATGTTATAGCTACCCATTGTCACATTCAACCACATAATATTTTATGTGCATGCCTCTCTTGGCCACCACAACTAATATTTAAATTTGTGGGTTTCCCCACCATCGATCAAAATCATGACACGATGTCCTTGTACCACTCCCTTTACTCTGAAAGTATGAAATATAGGAGCACTTGATAGAGTACCAATAGTTCCATCCTAAGTGTCTTCATGTGGCTACTCGACATCCTCACTACTATGCTCACCACCTGGAGTGTATCTTGTATCCAGTTTTTTATCACTGTTTGAGAGTACTTTTATGTAATGCAACTCACCTTTACCCATGCATATGTGACCTAGTTCCCAAGTATATTCATAGCTAAAATATATCTTTTTCCTTCTCAATTCATTCTAAGTCTCATCATCCAACTTGTTTTTCCTCGAACAATCCTTTTGGAAGGGCTTCTTGTATTTTCCTTTTTGTGAAATGAAGGGATTGGACTAAAATTTATTCATTGGTATTGTGTCCTCCATGTCATGTGCTCTAATGAAGACATCCTATAAAGACTCTAGATTGAATTCCATAACCCAACCACAGAGTGGCTTGTATAATCCTTCAATGACAACATGACCAACCTTTGCTTCGACACATCGGTGACCATGAATACAACCCTCTGAAACTATGAAAACTAAGAATTTGTTCTACATGTTTGCTTGAGCTATGCCAACTCCCTAAAATTGAACTTTGGTCCCTTCTTATTATATCTATCCATCAAACTCTGTGTGAAGTCCAAGTAGGAGGTAATGCTAGAATTACCCAATGTGACTAGCCCATGGTACCACCACTTCTGAACCTCTCCCTCCAAATCCAATGTATCAAAATATGATGGCCTTTGTCTTCCTCAAGGGGTTGTAAATATGTGTCCAACGTATGAACCCAGGCTCTGGTAGTGCATTTGTTAGAGCCATCAAAGGAAGGGATGGACAATTTTCCAACCCTCCACTAAAGATTCATATTTTTTTGGCTCCTGTTGAAGTCCCTTGATCTATTCATGTACTTTATGGTACATAATTTCTATAGTGACATAGATGCATGAAACTATGCACCATGATTTTGATACCCTCTCAAATAATCATTAAAACTATCACCTAGTTTGGGTTGCCCCTGATTTCCATCTAGTTGCTCCTCCGGGAATTGAGGTAAGAGAGTTATAGAGGTCACTCTACTATCTGTCTGAGTGTTGTTCTGTGCAAGAATATGATTGTTGCTCCCTTCTGCATTATTCCCATTGTGCCCATTAGTTCCTCCTGGACCATTGTTGCCAACATGATTTTGGTTTGCTTGAGTGTTTGTGATAAGTTGAGTTGTGAATTGGACCAATTGTTGTTTCCCCTTACCAAATCATTTGAAATTCTAATAGTACTTCCCTTAGGTGGCTCATTCTTATCCCCTGTTTCTTCCTCTTCTTATGATTCAGGTTGGTCCTCTTCCTCTAAGTCTACTTGAACTATGTTTTCAGCCACTTTATGCCTTCTTCTCCTGTAAGTGATATATGTATCATCCTCTGGATTCATAAAAAGGTATACAACTCACAGGTTGGAAGAATCACCAGCTCTAATACCACTATAAAGTCCCCATCTAGATCTAGGCATGATCTTTTAGTTAATTGTTTATGTTAACACTTTGGTGAAAACTATTATTTTACCATTGTAATGTTCCCCGCTTTAGATGGGTCTGATTTTTGTTGGGTTTATGTGATTATTGGACTATTATAATTTTGAGCTCATTTTTCATAACATTTATCCATAGAGTGTACACACCAAAAACATGTATTTGAATTGTATATATTGCCAAAGAAACCATATAAAGGTATAAAGGTGTTGTACTTTCTATTAGTTGTAACAATAGTTCATAATGAGATAAATAAGTCATATTTAGACACTATTTGCAAACCTGTAGGTAATTGTAGGTGAGATTTATCTATGGATAGTGAAATTATTGTATTTTGATGCCTTTAGATTCCCACAAACTACTTCCAATCTACTGCAACTAACTATTGTAGGTGGTTGAAAGTGTTTGCAACTCGTATAGAATGAGCTAGGCCGCTCTTTATAGGCACAAACTGCTGTAAATATCCCTCAAGCACAATATGGAAATGAACTCAGTGTGAGCATTGTCCTAGGTGTTTAGACTCCTCCAAAATAGGTTTCCCCCTCTTCAAATGTTAAAAATTCCCCCTCTAAAATCCATAATATTATATCTGAAGACCCCCACTTTAAATATTTGTCAAATAAGGTGAATCAACTCCCTTTTTGGCAATGAAAAACAAACATGGCAAAGAAAATGGCTATCTCAAAACTTGGTTATCCCTACAACCAGTGTACCCTCCTTAAGAAGTGCCCGAAACTTATCAAAACTCCACAAATCAGCAAGTAAACTTGCTTCCTTTCCACAATAATGAAGCACAATGGAAATATCTTAGTGATATTTCCTCTTGCAATCAACTAGAATGGATAGTTTCACCATCGAAACCAATTTCTCTTAGGGTTTTTGTCCCAAGAGCCTAAAGCCACAAGAGCTCTTCAAATTCTCTTTTTTGAAAATGAGTCATGAATGGTTGAGAGAATAGGTCAATTTGGTTTGTTTTCCCCTTTTTACCCTCTTTGACCTGTTTACCTTTTTCCTCTTAATTATTAAACTAAAGTGACTTTATAAAGTCAATGTCACTTTATAACACCCCTTTTATTTAATGACTCAATGTCACCTTTTAATGTTGCTTTCCCCCTTGAATGACATCAAATAAACATTTAATCTCCTTTTTTGTCAACTATAGCCTATGAGAATCAAATAGGCTAATAAGCCATCCTCTTAGAGTGATGATTTGGAAGGGGACATTGCACAATATTACATAAACTTTGATTGTACAAGTGAATTTAAGGTTATACATTGTGTTGATCTATTTGAAACTTCTCATCTTACTACCCAATATTTTTAAATGAGTATTCAATGTCAAACCTCATCTATACTCTACAACATAGATTTTCTTCATATTATAGATTTAGTGCATTGTATTATTTGCTTATTCTCAATGTCAAATGTTAAGAGAGGACACTTTCCCCATATTTCCTCATACATCTTTCATCAAGATCGGTGTTATATGTTTGTAACTCACTTTTTATCATCTTTCTCTAGCATTATGAGCCAAGTTTTCATGTATGTCTTTTAAGCCATAAGAATCGGTAACTAGCAATATTACCTAGGCAAGGCCCAAGTTCAAATCAAGTTGGATACCAATATAACCCAAGAGGATGCCCAATGACCCACAAGCTAATTATACCAATAACTCATGACTTAAAAGGGGTAGAGATGTCCTAAGGCACACCTAAAGTGGAACCTCTATCCTATGGATCACCTATCCTTCTACCCTTATTATAACAACCCAAAAGTCTCTTTAAGGTTTGAACCCAGGCGGGGATAGTGCAAAACTTTCCTCCTCATTGTTCGAGCTATTGTCCATCAACCAAGTTTTCATGTACTTACTTCATTTTTTCATAGTCGCTTTAGGAACTCCCTTTCTCTTTATATAGGCATTATTTCTCAGATACCATTGATTGAGTGTAGTCATTGATGAATATTAATATTGAATTTAATTAATCTTAGAAAACTAGGGCATGCCATTATTTTCATTGTGATTTAGCAATCATTAGACACATCTCCAAGTTACTCATGTTATACCATCCGACCACACAATCACCCTACTAAGTGGTGGTTTCCTTAAGAACATCATAGGTCAAATTTTCACCATCTAAAAGATCTTATCTAGACAACAAACAAAAATTTAACCTATCAACAAAGCTCATTGATACCCTCAAAATTTCAATATATATATCACAAACATAAAAATCAAACAAATCTAAATCATTTTCATCAATCTTTATCATCTTCCCTATATTTGTAACTTAAATTAGAACCCTCCAACAAACAACTTTAAGCTGGCCTATTCACTAATATTTATAATCTTCCCTCAGCTTCACAACCTAAATTATAACCCTTCAATTTATATACCACAAACATAAAAACCAAACAACCCTATATCATATCCAAGAGTGTGTATCATCAACCTTATCTTCATAACTTAAATTATAACCATTCTATTTTAAAAAATAGAATATCAAATTAGAACCCTTGAGAAACAAGTAAATACCGGTGGACAAAAAAAAATTATGACCAACCTACACCCAATTTTTTTTTCTTGTGGACTGGCAATAGATCCTTCAAGGATTCCCCTTATCAAATGGTCCAAGTTGGTGATGCCAATTTCCCTAGGAGGTTGCGGACTCGAAAATATTTTCTCTTTCGGAAGGGCCCTTGTAGCAAAATTCTGTGGCACTTAATCGACAATGGATTTCTATGGGGAAGAATTATGAAATCAAAATAATTATGAGTATTGCTGTCTAAGGGTATGTTGTATGGTCGACTCTTGTTGATTTTTTTTGGATATCTAATCCTCGGATTATGGTTCTATAAATATTATAAATATATTGTGAATGTGAATAGTCATCGAAGGAGATGTAAGTTTGAAGTTGAATCACAACCACCATATACATTGTATAAATAAAGTCATTTTCCAAGAAATAAAATGAATCGGGAATTATTCAATCCTTCAGCTGTATCTCAGACACGAACCATAACCACATGTCATTGCGAGACTGTTGGCTCATTATTTGGTCTTCCCTTTGGTCAGAATTGAACGTTTTGTTAGTAGCGTTTCTCCTCCATTCTTGTTGCATGGACTGGAAATTAACTTTGCTGCTCGCCATATGTCATTCACGCATCTGCACTCCTTCCATCCTGGGTACATTTAATTGTATGTGTTATTCACTGGGCATTTCAAGACCTACGTTTGAGGTATGAAATGTTGTGTTTCGTCAATTTGCTGCACAATTTTGATTGTTCGTTGTGAGAACGTTTGAATTAGTTTGCTATATACCTAACCCTAATTCCGCATCACCACTTTATTTTCATTGGACAGTGCTCCCACTCAGCTGCTACATATACCTTCTAGGTATCGAGACTCATTCTATTTTTTAGTTAGCCACTCCCTACACACCATTGCGATCTTCAGTTCCCTATATTCTCGTCATTCTCAGCGGGTGTCTCCTCTTAAAGCTTGTTTTTATGACTGAGTTTTGTTCCGTGAGAGAGTTGTGAGGAGTCTGTGCTTCGCAAAGGAATGATTAAAGTCGTAAGTTATGATATGTGAAGCGACTTCTCTTGTTGCAAACTTTTGAGAATCGATAAAATATTATGATTTTGGTGATGTAACATGAGAGTTGCGACCAGACATGAGGAGATCTGAGTGTTCAAAATTGAGAATTTGTTGAAGATTGAAGACATTTTCTGCTACGAGTTTGTGGAATATCAACTGCGGTGAAGATTCACGCCTTTCTGAAGACTCAGTGGATGGAGGTAAAATATTGATGCTCTAATTTGTGACTTAATTTTGTGTGTTGGAGATTGAGTGGGAATTCTGCAAATATTTTCCATGTGTATGAAGTATGCATGATGCGGGCTTGTTGTGTGAGTTATGATCGAGGTGTATTTGAGTTGATATAGAAATAATATATGTTGCGTATGATTCCACGACTGATGTGAAAGGTGTACTGAAGTCGTAATATTGAAGAATATAATGTGTTAACTATTTGAAGTTGCGTTTTGAACCTGAGGCTGTGACCATACTTGTCGTATAAAAAAATTAGTGTTGTGACTTCCTTGTCCACATTGCTCGTGTTAATCACATTGAAGATTGAATGGTTGAATCTAAGATCTGGCCTTCTTGCATTCACATGCAAGGAGTGTGCATTCTGGATATTTCTCTATATCTGCATAGAGCTCTATTGGTGTAAGTCTGAGACTACTCGTTATTGTACAATCACTATGTTGGAGTTGCGACCTGCCTCAGACTATGTAAAACAAATCTGCAAGAACGATATAGTATTGTATTGTTCAAATATCCACAGACGATAATGTCTATGTAGTTTGAAATAAAATATGTATGTAATACCTTTCTAGAAAACGTGATATATAGCTGTAGATTTATTTTCTTAGGGCTATATAATTGAGTAATTAGCTGCATAATCAGTTTTATAACTTGCAAAGGAGCATGAACTTAAGAATGGTGAACTCTTGGAGGTTGCAGGTTCCATATTGGAAGTTGCAGGTTCCATATTGGAGGTGCACTCTTTGGAATCTATTGTTAGTGTTGTCCTTGCTATAAAAGACACATATAAAGAATGGTCAATTCAAACAAATCAAATGTAGACATAACCATTGATCCAAAACCTCCTACATCAAAGAGAGAACTTGTTGTTTTGTAGTCCATAGGCAAGAAATTCTTAGTTATGATCAATGCCACTATTAGTGAAGAGGTGAGCCAACACATTTTTCAAGCATTAAAGACATTAAAAGAATTTTATGACTCACACTCTAAGATGGAAGTAATTCACTTAATGTTAAAATTGTTCAATTTGGAAATAAAATATAATGATCATATGTTGGTTTCATTTGAGATAAGAGAAATCATGCATAATATCCAAGCACCTGGTATGAAACCTGAACTTCCACTTGCAACATTTGTAAAGTGATTGTATTCAACTCACTCCAACTACCTTGAGTCTCTGCAAGCAAGCAACAAGTTCAAAGACCTCAACTTTGACAGCCTGGTAGAAAAGATTGTAAATAGAGAGAACACCTTTGGAAAGAAATCATGCGAGCCTATTGGAGAGTCACTTTGCTTTGTACAAAAAGCAAAGAGTAATCCCAAAGACCCTTCCAAGGGTGAGAGCAACAAAAGAGGACGAGGAAGAAATTTTAGAGGCAAAGGGGTCAGAAACAACATAAGCAAAAAATCATATCTGAAGTGCAAGCACTGTAGAAAGAATGTGTTTTTGTTTGAGAAATAATGGGGAATCTTAAACTTTAAACTTTTGATAAACAAATCCAGTACATGTATATCTCATAAACAATTCAACCATGCAAATTATTCAATCCATAAGACATAGGATGTACCCTAGGAAAAGCCTCCAAATATGAAGGATGAAAAACCCAATGAACAATCCTTTGAGTATGATAGATAAATGCATAGAATGATTTTACAACACTTGCAGATTGCTTGATAAGAGATATATAAGGACCACTAGAGAATAGAGATCACTTAGAATACTCTCTCAACCTTTCCAAGTGCATAGCACATTAGTAACAAGCTTATTCAGTCATATAATGAGAGGTAGTGAATGGTTGCATTCCTTTAGGCACTATGAAGACGGTGTGCACTCCTCACACATTACCTAATGCGCCTTCCTTGACTTGGTGCCAAGTTGTCACCTCATAATTATCTCTCACAATGAAGATATGCTCCCTCCATTAATTCAGTGGTGTTAATGCCTCTAACTAAGTTGTTAACTGATTGAACTGAAGTGAACTGAACTCAATTGAATGGAATTGAATGTAACTGAACAGAACTAAATGTAAATGAATTGAACCAAACAGAACTTAAACAAAACTAAATGTAACATAACTGAACTGAAATTAATGTAACTGATCAACTAATTTCTTGACCATTAGTTAGGAGTTTAATTGAATGTCTCTAGTGCTTCACCATTGGTGTAATTTTTGGCAACCATTTTGCATAAATCAAGGAGTAGAATCCTTAATTAGCTGAAACTTGTTTTCCACCGCTTAGACTTAGCTGATGTCTTTGCAATTCGAGTTCATTGGAGGTTTGACATAGGAAATTTGAATTTTACTATATCTTTGTGCTCATCTCATTTATCATTTAATTAAATATGCATGGTCCATGAGTGTTTAATTAATTAATCATCTTTATTATATCATACTCAAAATAATTGTTTCTCGGCCTAGGATCATATGTATTACCCAGGGTAATATAGTCATATGCCAAAGTAAATAACTCTAGGGGTAGCTAATCCCTAAAGGAGACTTATAATACTTGGATACCATGACTAGCCATACATCATATAGTAGATACTCATGACTTTATACATCACAATACCATCTCTAGTTAAGGAGAACCATATCATAGGGTACCATCTATGAGAATCATTTGACTTGATATGATAGTTGAGACTTGACACAACACAAGTCTCCGACCTTGATACAACACAAGGTCCTGATCTTACTACAACATAAGATCATGATCTTAATACAACATAATATCATAGTATAGGCATCTCGCATACCATCAAGCTTCATACAACACAAGCTCTTAACTTAATACAACATAAGTTGACGAACTTAATACAACATAAGTTCTGGACTTGATACAACACAAGTCTCATGAAGAGGTTATTGAACATAATACCACATAAGTTATGGACTTGATACAACACGAGTCTCATGGAGAATGACTCATATTGCTATACATTTAACAGAATGGACATGAAGTAGATCAGTGTTGGGATCCTTAGGAGTCCATCAAAGGAAGACACTATTAGAATAAAAAAGACAAAAATAAGAGTCAAGAGGCTGGTAAAGCCCTTGATTCTGGTCATTGTATAGTTGCACACTATAATCTTGGTATTAATGAAATAACTTCTCTTTCATCTTACAAATATTGTTGGTTGCTTGATACCGGTGCAACTTCTCATATGACTTTTACAAAAGACTGTTTTGAAGAACTAGATGACATTGAAAATGGTGTCAATCTATTTGTAACTTCGAAAGATATTTTGATGTATATTATCATTGTATGCTGTTGTACCCCCATTAGGGATGCTTTACCCCTTTACGGGATGTCTTAATTGTGTATAGACCTTGAGGTACAACCTTCATTGTAAGTTGGGACAATAGTCCCTAGTGTAACATCATGTAATGTGTATTTGGAGTCTCTTTAGGAGAATTCGACCCTGTTAGGGAAGACATCTGGGCCCCAATATTATTTTTTGTCAGTGACTTGAAAAGGTATAAATTAAGGAGGCACTCTCCCTCATTTATACACACCTTACACTCTCAAGTCTGCATGAGAGAGAGAGAGACGCAGTGACAAAGGAGGAGACATAGATAGTTGTTGAATACTTCTTATTACTACTTTTGATCTTCTTATTATTCTGAGGAAGTTTGCAGGGTTTTCTCCTTTATGGTTTCCCTGGTGAAAATATTTGTGTCTCGTGTATCTTTTATATCTTATGCATCTTGTTGTACTTGTTATTCTTTCATATAAATATCCTAGATAAACTAATCAAATCTAAAGAAAAACTAACATGGTATCAGAGCCTCTATGAAAGAAGGCATTGTGCAGCTGCGAAAACTAGGGCTTCCTAGTTCAAGATGTTCTCTCCATAGATCATCAAGAAAATAGGGCTAGGCTAACCCGCCTTAGTAGGGTGCATCTTTTGATGGAAGTAGTTTCAAAATTGAATAAGTTTCATTTTTTACCTTGTCACTGCTGCCAAGAGGAACTAGGGCATCAAGTTTAGGAGGATTCGTGCCTCAATTTTAAGAAAGTGACCTTGCTGAGCAAATCACCTCAAGGAGGCGTGTCTTTCTGTCCAAACAGAATTCCCAAACTCCAATTTTGGAAAATTAGGATTTCTCTAACAAACCCTAGGTTATCTAGCTCCAGAACCAGGTCGGACACCTGAAATCGGTAAGATCTAAATATTTGTTATTTCCATTTGAGGTTCTCAATTGAAAATATGACTCACCATACTCAGCTTGAGGATAATATTGGAGGGGTTGATAACTTTCGAGCATGGAAGTACATAATCTCTTTGATCTTTGAAGAAAGTGACTTGAATCAGCTTATCACTAAATAAGTTCTAGAACGAGAGGGAGATGAGTCTAAGACTGCTCATAAGAGAAGAATGTCTAAGGCTAAGAGAATCATTGCAAATTCTATTAAGGATCACCTCATCCCCCATGTTTTTTCATTCAAGACACCGAAGGAAGTATATGATGCTTTGACAAAGATGTTCGAAGGAAAGAAAATCAACCAGAAGATGACTTTGAGGAACCAGTTAAAGAATGTGAATATACAAAACTCTGATACTATACAGTATTACTTCACAAGGGTTTCTCAAATCAAAGAACAACTTGAAGCGGTTGAAGAGAATATCGAAGAAAGAGAAATTGTAATGCCTACCTTGAATGGTCTCCCTAAATCATGGGACTCATTCATTCAAGGGATTTGTGCAAGAAGGAGGTTGATCGCTTTCCACATACTCCAAGAAAAATGTGCACAAGAAGAATCTCGACTCGTGACAAGAGAACAGAAGATGGGAGCAACTGAAGATCAAGCTCTCACAATTCACAATAGGAGGGACTTCAAGAAGAAGGAAAGGAAGGAGAACTTTCATCACAAAGAGAAGAAGGACAAGAAACATAAGAATACCAAAAGAGATACTTCAAATGTTCGATGCTACACTTGTGATGAAAAGGAAAATTTTGAAAGAGATTGTCCCATCAGGAAAAAGAGACACCATGCTCATATTATCAAAGATGATTACCCAACAAACAAAAGATTCAGACTAGAGAAGGATGATTTGAATGAAGAGTATGTGCTAATCTCAGCACTTACTGGCACTATCTCACACAAAAGCAATGATTGGATTGTGGATAGTGGAGCTTCTAAACACATGGCGGGATACAAGGGATCATTCATCAATATGTCTGAACATGAGTCACCACACAAGGTGAAACTTGGGGATGATTACCAATACCCCATAAAAGGAAGTGGATAAGCTTCATACAAGCTTGACTCCGAAAAATCCTTAAAGATGAAGGATGTGCAATATGTTCCACGATTGAAGAAGAATATAATCTCCATCCCTGCACTAGATGAAAAGGGAATTAGGGTTACTTTTATCGATGGCCAAGTTTTGATGTGGTCCAGAGGAAAGACAATAAAGGATGCAACAGTGATTGGAGAAGAAGACAGAGGCTTGTACAAGCTAAAAGGACATCTTGAACAAGCATTGGTTCATGAGTCAATTGAACCAAGCGAACTATGGCACAAAAGGCTTGCACATGTGCACTACATAGCACTACCGATGGCTAGCAAAGAAGTCTCAGGATTTCCAAATATCTAGGAAAAGCATGAAGGAATTTGCAAAGGATGTTCACAAGGAAAGAACATGAAGAAGACATTTCTCAGCAGTGAGAGCAAGGCTAAAGGAATACTAGAGATAGTACACTTGGATGTATGTGGACCCATGTCTTCTATCTCATTAAGTGGGTATGTGTACTATGTTTCCTTTATAGATGTTTTCTCACGTAAGACTTGGATATATTTCTTGAAAGTGAAAAGTGAAGTTTTCAGTAAGTTTAAGGAATATAAATCCTTGGTCGAGAACCAGACTGATAGGAATTTCAAGATTCTATGGTCATATAATGGTGGAGAACTCACATCAGATGAATTCAAGGAACTCTGCAAAGAGGCAAGGATTAAGAGGGAGTTGATAACTCCATACAATCCTCAACAGAATGGGGTTGCAGAATGAAAGAATTGAAACAATATAGAAGAAACAAGAGAAATGTTGCATGACCAGGATCTTCCTATGCACCTTTGGGCAGAGAAAGAAAGAAAAGTTGTGTATGTACAGAATCATACGTCTCTTCGAGTACTTAACAACAAGACTCCTGAAGAGGATTTCTCAGGAAAGAAACTAGAAGTCATCCATCTAAGAATATTTGGTTTTTTGGTGTACATACATATCTCAAAGGAGAAAAGGACCAAGCTTGATCCTTCTGGGAGGAAGGGTATATTCATAGGATACAGTAATACATCAAGGCCTACAGAATATACTTCCTAGGATTCAAGAAGATCGGCATCAGTAGAGATGTAACCTTTGATCAAGACTTGACATACTTCATATCCAGGAGGACACCTATCCAGGAGTTAGGAACCTAAAGAGCCGAGAGTCTGAGATATGGAAATTGGAGAAGCAATTCTAGAAGACCCTGAATATGATGACATGACATAACCACAAGAACCGGTAGAGACAATCCTCAAAACAGACTCCCACAAGACGAAACCATCATGGGAACGGGAGCTCATACAAGAAGCTAAAAGGTATGGCACTCTAGAAGGAATACATAGAGAGAGTGTGAGAATTGATTCACAGTAGGATCTAGGATCTAAGGGAATCCTCACAATTCGAGGTTACTCACAATTATGCAGAAAAACAATAGACATAATGAAATTAAAACATATAAATGTAGTCAATAACTGAGTTTGTAATGACTGTCCAACATGTCTAGATTAGGTTTATATTACATTAGGGAGAAATTTTTAGCCTTTGGAGGCCATCTGGATGCATACATGTGTCAAACTGTGATTTGACCTCAAAACCCCCCTAGGTGGACCAATGAGCTCCCAAACCATCCCAAACGGTCACGAATGCTAGTGTGAACATGGTTTGAGCATGTTGTAACATAAATGAGGGAATTATGCATTCTTCCTATAGGTCAATATCAAAGTCAAAAAAATCAGAGAAGGATTCATCATTTACATCATCATGGAGTGGAGGATGTCAACATTCCCCTTGAGCTATTTCGGTCTCCTGCATGAGGTCTTCTTCGAACTGTACACTCCTTCCAATGAATGTTTTTTTTATATAAGGGATCAAAGAGATTGTATCCATTTGCATATTCATCATATCCAACCATAATGGACTCCTTGATTTGAGCTTGTAAAGCCTTTCTCTTCTTGGGAGGAATCCTAGCCCAAGCCTTTGAGCCAAAAACCCTGAAATGAGAAACATTGGGCTTGTGACCACTCCAAGCCTCATATGGAGTTTTTCCATCCAAAGATTTGTGTGGAGCTATGTTTTGTACATATGAAGCATAGTTGATAGCTTCATCCCATAGCTTAGAATTCAAATCCTTTACCTCCATCATACAAGTTGCCATCTCCTTGAGAGCTCTGTTCTTGCGCTCTGCAACACCATTTTGTTGTGGTGTGTAGGGCACATAATGTTGCATTTGGATGCCACATTCCTCACAAAGATACTGCAAACTATTATTTACATACTCCTTGCCATTGTCAGTCCTAATAACCTTGATCTTGTTCCCACATGCATTCTCAGCCAAATCTTTGTACACTTTGAAAGTCTCAAAAACTTCATATTTTAGATTGAGAAAATACACCTAGCAATACCTTGAGAAATCGTATATGAACGTAAACACATGCCTTGAATTCCCATATGAGGGTGTGGGAAGAGGACCTATGATATCTAAATGAACCAAATAAAGCACTTGGATAGCCCTCCTTGCCTTTCCTTTCTCATATCTGCGCTCAACACGTTTTCCCACTGCACACCCTTTGCATGTGCCACTGGAAAACTTGATGGAAGGAAGACCTTCAACCATGCTTTCCTTGCTTAGTGCTTGGAGGTACATGTAGTTGAGATGACCATATCTCTCATTCCACAAGTTGCTTGTCTCATTGGCATGTGACAGGAGTGCATTCCCTTGTGAGCATCGAAGGAAGTGAGAGAATTGGTACATTCTTGAATCATGGTCAACGTAACCCACTGTAACAACTTGGCTTCTTGAGACTTCTAAGATATCCACAACATTTTGAGTAGATGTTACTCTCTTGGATGCACCATTGTGTGTCATTCGATACACTGAGAGTAGGTTCGCTTCTATATTAGGCACAAACAACAAATTGTTGAAGTACCCATCTTTAAGATCAATCCTGCCAATCACTTTCGCTTGGATTTCTGAATCATCACCCATGAGGATGGATGGACCATTGTAAGGATGTAGGGATGACAAGGAATAATGCATGGATTCCACATTCCTGGAGGCACTTGAATCTATGTTGAGGATGAAGAGCTTGAAGACCCGGCAACCAAAGCATGTCATCTCTCCTTGTTCTCTAAGCTTGAACCTCCTTTGTTCTTCCTTGTGCCTTCTGGTAGTGGGATGTTGTTCTTCTCAAGGAGTTGCACCATCATGTCAATGGTTTTCTTCATGCATGCACTCTCTAGATTCCAAACTTTAGGATATTAGGTGCATTTTGTCTTCTTTTGCTTCTTCTTCTTCTCTTTGTCCTTGCTAGGATTTGAAACCCCATATGAAGATTTGGGCTTCTCCTGCTTCTTATTATCTTGTTGCTTTGAATCTCTGGATATCTTATTTCCTTTGGCTAGATTTGAAACTCCTACATCAAGGGATTGATCCTTTGTGGATTTAACGGTACCTATTTTCACCAACTTGTCTTGCTCTTGAGTCAGTGACCCCATGAAGTCTCTCAAAGATGGCATCCTCCAATTTCGAGCTGTGAGCTTGCTAGAGTCGAATGTTGACACAAACACTGAATACTCTGGCCCTAGTTTCGAAAGTATGGACAAGATAAACTGCTCATCTTTCTTTTCAATGCCGCATTGTTTCAGTTGAAGATCCAACGATTTTAAATTAATGAAGAAGTCTTGGATCATCTCAAAGGGAGTTGGGCTCAATGAGATCAACTCATTTCTGAGTTGGTGGTCTCTCATCTTATCCGTCTTCCCAGAAAATGACTCGATCTTGAGCCATACTTTCTTGGGTGTTGGCACACTGTCTACATGTAATAGAAGGTCCCTTGAAATATTGATACAAAGCATCTCGAATGCCTCAACAATTCTATTGAAGTACTTAGATTTTTCCACAACAAAGTTGGGCTCAGTCTCAGTCCCCATGGTGACTCTGTAGAGGCCTTTTGACCTCAGCTAGATTTCCATTTCGGCCTTCCATTCAAAATAGTTGAATGGGGTAAGTAATACATGAGTCTGCTCCATTTCTGCTTGCGCACTGAGTGACAGAAACACTGGTTGTACCTGCAATGCAAACACTCAATTTTTTCTAGAAAATGCCCTAAGCAGCAACTCAAACACTCTGGTTTTGATTAGAAGCTCCAAAGTGCTCTGATACCATGTAATATCCCAAATCTTGATATTTTCTATTTCAATGCAATTTTACTACAATAGCCAGGCATGCAAACTGCCATGCAAAATTCCCCTATTTTATAGTTGAAATTAGGGTTAGGGTTTGCAGGATAGAATGAACACTTACCACTGATAATTCAGTTGAATGTGCTCCAGAGAAAATACGCATGCAAGATGAGTTGAGCTGGTGAATAAATAACCTTGGTTTCTGCTGCAATACCCCCGGATGGATGAATCAAACAAGTGTGACATTTTTGTTGAAGGGATGGTCAGTTTCAACTGGAAATAAGTTGGAAGGAAGGTATACCAGTGTCGGAGAGGATGGTCGGAGCATGCAAGGGTTTTGACCTCTCCATATTCCCTAGCGAATTGATCTCCCAGTCTATTGCTCATGCCCCCACAACCCTGTAAACTACTGCTAGCTGCCCCGGATGGACAAACTGATAGCTGATAATCACCCAATGCAGTAGAGTGATCCTATTAGTGAGGATGCAGGCCGCATGCGGAAGAAATATAGCGATCCAGAGTCCTGGTGAATGATTAGGGTTTTTCCCAGCTAAATGCCCCCAGCTGTATAGATGAATCTGCAATAAACTTTGGACTTATACTGGAATACTGAATAATGATGAATGCAATAGATACGGTGACAAACCTGGATGGTTTATCCTGAAGGAGACTAGGACAGATGTCTCACTACCAAAATCTCGTTAGTTGAAGACGTCATCTCCAACCCCAACTATTGTGGCTGCATGCTGTGTTGCTTCTCAAGAGCTCCAAAATAATAATAATCCAAAAGTGAATTCTCCATTCACTTTATATTTCTTTTATAACTTTCAACTGTGAAAACCCTAACTTTGACCTAATTAGGTCACTTTAACTTCTAATTTGCAGTTGACTTGCATGCATGCGCATGGAGACTTAAATGGGTGCATGCATCATTAAATAATGCTTAGATGTCATGCATGCCGGTGGCCCTCTTTGACCTAATGGTGATATCATATTGATGCCCTAGATTTTGTGTAGATGGCATCAATCTTCAGTTGATTCCCTAACTGTCAGTAACTGCTCGAACCCACGGGAATCACATAAGTTAGCGGTTTTGGTCCTTAATGCCTAATTAGATGAGGACATTACAGTCCTCCTGCTTGAGATTGCTTGTCCTCAAGCAACTGCAAACTGAGATGTTGCAATACCTGTTCTCCTTCCCATGTGGCATCCTCTGGAGGTAGTTCTTTCCATTGAACAAAGTATTCCCTAATCACCTGGTTCCTGAGTTTCCTTTCTCTAGTCTGTATGATCCGTTCAGGAATCAGTATCAGTAGTCCTTCATCATCTAAAGGAGGTAATTCTATTGATGGAGCAATGTGTTGCCCAATGGTCTTTTTCAGGTTGGACACATGGAATACATTGTGAATTTTAATTTCATGTGGTAGTTCTAGTTCATATGCCACCTCTCCTACCTTCCTAATTATTCTATAGGGTCCATAGAAGCGAGGTTTTAACTTTTTCGCTCATTTCTTCTTAAGTGAAGACTGTCTGTAAGGTTGGAGCCTTAATTATACCAAATCTCCTACCTCAAAGATCTGCTCAACCCTGTGTCTATCTGCATACAAATTTTGTTGATTATGGGCTTTCTGTAAGTTTTCCTTCAAGATTTTAAGAATATCCTGACTGTCCTATATCCAATCCTTTGCCTTAGGAGCCCTATTATCTACGAATGCTAAATCTGCATAGTCCAAGGCCTCGTAACCATATAATGCCTTAAAAGGTGTCATCCTAATAGACATGTGATAGGTAGTATTGTAGCAGTACTCCCCTAAGTGTAGACATTTAATCCAGGTTTGCTTCTGCCCTGTTACATAGTTCCTCAGATATCCTTCAATCCACTTGTTGACAATTTCAGTTTGTTCATTGCTCTAGGGATGATAACTCGTGCTGGTAGCCAGTTTGGTCCCCACTAATCTAAATAGTTTCTGCCAGAAGGCTCCTGTGAATCTACTGTCCCGGTCACTGACAATGGTCTTAGGTAACCCGTGTAACTTGAAGACCTCCCTGAAGAATAACTCAGCTACTTGAGCTGCAGAGTAATCAAATGATATAGAAAACAAATGTGTGAACTTGGTCAATCTATCAACTACGACATATAAACAATCCTGCCCTTGGACCTCGGGGCAATCCTATAATAAAGTCCATGGAGACACTTTCCCACTTTTGTTCTAGAATTGGTAGTGGCTGAAGCAACCCCGCTGGATGGATGTTCTCGATCTTGTTCTGCTGACATATGCTACATTCCTGTACGTGCTGCATAACCTCCCCTTTAAGTCCCTTCCATGAGAACCTCTCTTGGATCTGCCTGTAGGTCTTCAAGAAACCCTGATGTCCTGATAATGGAGAGTCATGTGCTACCTGTATGATCTTTTTTCTCAAAGTTGATTATGGGACGAGGTATATCCTGTTTTTGTAATAGATGATGTCATCGACAATCCTGTACCTATCATCCTGAATCTATCCATCCAATAATTCGCAAGCGAATTTATTTTTGGAGTATTATACTAAGAGAAGTGCCCTCCAATCTGTGGATATACTCATGAGAGATAGTGAGGCAGGTCACCTGGATAATGCATTACCTACTATATTATTCTTACCTTTTACATACTCAATCTCGAAATCGTAGGCTTGTACTTTGCTGACCCATTTCTGTTGGTGCTCATTCAGTTCCTTCTACTCCAAGAAATACTTGAGGCTGTTATGACCTGTCTTGATTTTGAACTTACTGCCCACCAGGTACTGTCTGAACTTTGTGAGAGCATGTAAGATGGCTAGCATTTCTTTGTCATATATGGAGTAGTGGCGCTCGTAGTTCTTCAGTTTTCAGATCTCAAATGCAATAGGGTGATGATTTTCCATCAATACTGATCCTAGCCCTTCCCCTGAGGCATCACATTCTACTACAAATGGTTGTGAGAAGTTCAATAATGCTAAAACTGGGCAAGAACTCATAATGACTTTCATCTCCTCGAAGGTTTTCGGTGCTAGTTCTATCCATGCGAATGCTCCCTTCTTTGTGAGATCTGTGAGGGGTGTGGCAAATTGGGAGAATCCCTTAACATACCATCGGTAATAAGTGCAAAGACCTAAGAAGCCTCTCAATTCTTAGACTGTTTTTGGCACGGGTCAATCTCTGATAGCTCAGATTTTCTCCATGTCAACATGTACTCCTTTTTCACTAATTATGTGCCCTAGATACAACATTTCCTTCATGCCAAATTCACAATTGGACATTTTCGCATAAAGTGATTGTTCTTCTCGAATGCTCAGTACTTCGTCCAGGTGTTTCAAAGGCTCCTCCCATGTTTTGCTGTAAATTGGGATGTCATCAAAGAATACTAGCAAGAACTTACGTAGTTGAACTCTAAAGGTATGGTTCATGCACGAATGAAAAGTGGTTGGAGCATTGGTAAGTCCAAAAGGCATGACCAAAAACTCATAGTGACCATAGTGACAACGGAAAGTTGTCTTGGAGATGTCTTGGTCCCTTACTCGAATCTGATGGTACCCCGAGTGAAGATCAATCTTGGAAAAGTATTTGACACCCCGTAGTTCATCCATGAGTTCATCAATCCTAGGGATGGGATACCTATTTTTAATGGTATTTTTGTTGAGTGCTCGATAGTCAATGCACATTCGCAGTGTACCATCCTTCTTTTTAACCAAGACCATTGAATATGCGAAGAGGATAGAACTGAGCCGAATGTATCCAAGCTCCAGCAATTCTTTGATCATTTTCTCGATCTCATCCTTGTATCTTTTGGGATTTCGATAAGGATTGGTGATGACTACCTGTGTCCCCTCCTCTAGCTCAATGATGTGTTCAAAGCCCTGGTCTGGCGGTCTACCTGATGGAAGGTCCCGAAATACCTTTTCGTGCTTTTGTAACAGGGCCTGAATATCACCTGGGTGTTGTGTGTTGTTTTTTGGAGGTTTCCTAAAGGTGACAAAACATTCTGCAACCCATTCTATGTCATCATGACTGAGTATTGCCTCCATTCTCCGTGAAGAGACCGGTTTTGGGGGATAAGTGTTCATGCCCCTCAAAACTACTTGTTTGCTGTCTGGCCCCTAGAATTCCATTTCCATTGCCCGGTAGTCTGTAGTATATTTCCCTATTGAATAAAGCCACGGAACATCCAATACTACATGAGTATCTGATACATCTACTACATAAAATGAATCTGTCATCTGATAGTTACCTAATGTGACATTGAATTTTGGAATCTAGTAGTTACACTCAATGCTGTAGTTTCCATCTACTACTACAGTAAACCCTTCGAACTTCTCGGTCTGAATAGCCCTCTTGGCTACCCAAGCAGATTCAATGAAATTGTAGGTTGCTCCCCCATCAATCAATACTCCTACTATGTGACCCTGTACTACTCCTCTGACCTTGAGAGTATGGAATCTTGGTACTCTAGATAATGTAGCAATGACTCCCTTTGGTGTATCACTCTGGAGTGATTCTTCCTCAGCTGCCCGTAATTCTTCTGTGGTCCCCTGCTCATAGTCCTCCTCATCATTGTCCGAATACACTTCATTGTAGTGAGCCTTTTCCTTCCCTGCACACTTGTGTCCTAGCACCCATGGTTCCTGACAAGTGTAACATAATTTCTTCCACCTTTAGTATTTTCTAGTGTCCTCATCTAACCATGTTTTCTTGGGAACATCCTGCTAGAAAGGTTTCTTGTCCTTGTCCCTACCAGGAAAGTTGGTTTTGAGAGGGAACCTGTTCTTCGAAACTGAATCTTGAATATCTTTGGCTCTGCTAATGGAATCCTGCAGAGTGGGGGGTTTCTAGGATTTCACTCATCCCCATAGTGGCTGTTAGGGACTTAGTGAATAACATCATCAACCTGCTCTCTAACACATATGTTACCATGACTGCTATCCTCTGGAATTCTGAGATGAAGGCTTCTGCGCTACCTATCTATTTGAGTTGAACCAACTCCCTGAAATGTATCTCTGGATCCTTCCTGTCAAACCTCTCCATGAGCTTCTGAGTGAACTCATCGTAGGAGTGTATGGTGTTGTGACCCAATATCACTAATCCATGGTACCACCACTCGTGAGCCTCTCCGTTCAGGTGGAGTGTGGCCAATTTAATGGCTTCTGTCTCTGTCATGGGATTGAGTTGGAAATAGGTATCCAACTTTTGAAACCATATTCGTGCCGATCCTCCGTGAGTCCCATCAAAGTTTGGAATGGACAACCTGCCTAAGGTTTTCTGCAATTCATCGTTGTGATTGAATCCCTTGTTGAAATTCTGGGGCCTATTCCTACTCTTCATGTTGCAAAAATATGAAAAATACATAGCTGCATCAAACTCATCCCCTAATTCCCTGGATTCCTACAAATAAGGCCCAAAGGGTTCGCTAAGCTCTACCTGCATGACTGGACCTCCTACTGCATCTGCCAAGAAGTGAGGCATAGTAGGCCTGTTGGAAGGTTTGTTATATATGTGCGGTGTATTCTATATATTGGTATATGCAACCTTCACGCTACTGCTTGTAGACCCTTTATCTACTGGTGAGGGATGGGTACTGTTGTTACCTAGTTTTGGTTTCGTCGATAATCTGTTAATTGCATTGAAGTAAATATTTTTTCCCTTTGGCTAAGTCTTGCAATGCAGATACTAAGTTGTGAAAATCCATCCTGTCTTCATCTCCCCCCGTTCCTTTTCCCCTATCAGAGTGTATACCTGTTGGTTCCATGTCTGAGCTGATATCTTCCAGTTGGATATCCTCAAAGTCCTCCGTGCACCTACTGCTTCTTTTCCTATAGGTTACAAAACTGTCCTCTTTTGTATTCATCTACTTTTCATTTCTCAAGCCCACAACTGGCCAAGAAGATAGCCCCGATACCACTGTAATATCCCAAATCCTGATATTTTCTATTTCTATGCAATTTTACTACAATAGTCGGGCATGCAAACTGCCATGAAAAATTCCCCTATTTTATAGTTGAAATTAGGGTTAGGGTTTGTAGGATAGAATGAACACTTACCATTGATAAGCCAGCTGAATGTGCTCCAGAGAGAATATGCATGCAAGATGAACTGAGCTAGTGAAGAAATAACCTTGGTTTCTGCTACAATACCCTCGGATGGCTGAATCAAACAATGTGACATTTTTGCTGAAGGGATGGTCAGTTTCAGCTGGAAATAAGTCAAAAGGAAGGTATGCCAGTGCCGAAGAGGATGGCTAGAGCATGCAAGGGTTTTAACCTCTCCAGATGCCCTATCAAATTGATCTCCCAGTCTACTGCTCATGCCCCCACAACCCTGTAAACTGTTACTAGCTGCCCCGGATGGAAAATCTGATAGCTGATAATCACCCAATGCAATAGAGTGATCCTATTAGTGAGGATGCAGGCCGCATGTGGAAGAAATATAGCGATCAAAGTCCTAGTGAATGACTAGGGTTTTTCCTAGCTAAATGCCCCCAGTTGTACGAATGAATTTGCAATAACCTTCGGACTTATACTGGAATACTGAGTAATGAGGAATGCAATAGATACGGTGACAAACCTGGATGGTTTATCCTGAAGGAGACTAGGACAGATGTCTCACTGCTGAAATATTGCTAGCTGAAGACATCGTCTCCAACCCCAACTGTTGTGGTCGCACGTTGTGCTGCTTCTCAAGAGCTCCAAAATAATAATAATCCAAAAGTGAAGTCTCCATTCACTTTATCTTTCTTTTATAACTTTCAACTGTGAAAACCCTAACTTTGACCTAATTAGGTCACTTTAACTTCTAATTTGCAGTTGACTTGCATGCATGCGCATGGAGACTTAAATGGGTGCATGCATAATTGAATAATGCTTAGATGTCATGCATGTCGGTGTCCTTTGGCTCCAGTGGCCCTCTTTAACCTAATGGTGATATCATATTGATGCCCTAGATTTTCTGTAGTGGCATCAGTCTTCAGTTGATTACCTAACTGTCAGTAACCGCTCGAACCCACAGGAATCACATAGGTTAGCGATTTTGGTCCTCAATGCCTAATTAGATGAGGACATTACACACCATGTGAGAATTGATTCACGGTGGGATCTAGGAGCTAAGGGAATCCTCATGATTTGAGTTTACTCACAATTATGCAGAAAAACAATAGAAAGAATGAAATTAACACATAGAAATGTAGTCAATAAATGGTTTTATTACGACTATCCAACATGTAAATATTCCTAGATCAGGTTTATATTAAACTATTGAGAAATTGTTAGCCTTGGAGGGCATATGGATGCATACATGTGTCAGACTGTGATTTGACCTCAAAACCCCCCTAGGTGGACCAATGAGCTCCCAAACCATCCAAAACGGTCACGATTACTAGTGTGAACATATATGGATCATGCTAGAACATAAATGAGGGAAGGCTAGGCGTGGGTGAGCACATGGGTGAGTGGGAGTGGCTCTAGCCAGCAATAAATTCCCAAGGAGAGCCAAAAACAACCAAATACATGCACTAGCACCTATGGTCAAACAGTTTCCATGATTTAGGGGATGAGGATCACACCAAGGTATGATATACCATTAATGAGGGTGCATGACAGTCTAAATGATCAAAGTGGAGCACCTCAATGCAATAAATGAGTCCAAAACACCCAATAGACCAAGGTTGATCAACATAGCCTAGTTTTGGACCATATGGCATAGCATAAAAGCTAATGAAAATGCATCCTAGGTGTATGACCATGGTACTAAGGTGGATTAATGCTCTAATAATGGCTATGTGTCCCTGATGTGTGACAACATTCATAGAGAACCTTTCACCTATGAAGAGGCTACAAAAAAGAAAGAATGGAGGGATGTTATGATCGAGGAATATCAGTCGATCATGAAGAATGATGTCTGGGAGATAGTTTCGAGACTAGAGAAGAAGTATGTTGTGACTTCAAAGTGGATCTATAAGATCAAGCATGTTGCAGATAGAAGCATCGAGAAATACAAGGAAAGGTTTGTAGTACGAGGCTTCTCACAGAAAGAAGGCATAGACAACGAAGAGATATTTGCACCCGTGGCGAGGTACACTTCCATTAGGACCATACTTGTTATAAATGCTAAATTTAAAACACCAAACTAGGTTAATCTAGGATCATTTTAGTAATTAAAGTAATTAAATCAAAGAGGTGAATTGAAAAGTCACCTCGCTTCCCCACTTAGGGTATAAATTACCCGAGGCACTTCTTAAGTAACTATCTTATACTTATCATATACATATTTTCTACACTACTTTCTTCTTCACCCACTTTTTGTCTTTCCACTACTTGCATTGGCAACAGTTATGAAATGGAAAATACACCATATGGATGTCAAGACAGCTTTCTTGAATGGTGTAGTCAAGGTGGAAGTGTATGTGGAACAACCATTAGGATTCAAGACACATGACAGGAAGACCCATGTGTGCAAATTGAAGAAGGCCTTGTATGGATTGAAACAAGCACCGAGGACATGGTACAACAGGATGGACAGCTTCCTAGTGAGCTTGGTATTTACCAAGAGTAAAGCAGATTCCAACCCCTACTTCAAGGTGGAAGACGAAATACCTATGATACTCCTACTATATGTCGACGACTTGTTTCTGAGAGGTAATGAGGAACTCATTACATATGCAAGGAGAAGACTTGCTATAGAGTTCGAGATTGAAGACCTAGGTATGATGCAGTAATTCTTAGGCATGGAGGTGTGGCAGAGTGCAGATGGGATTTTCCTTGGTCAAGGAAAGTATGCAGTGGATATTATGAAGAGATTCAAAATATTGGACTGCAAGGCGATAGCCACACCTATGGCATCTAACTTGAAGCTTCTGAGTGATGCTTCATCTGAGTCAGTTGATGGCACAATGTATCATCAGATGATTGGCTCATTGATGTATCTGAGGAATACGAGATCAGACATATGCTTTGCGGTGAACACCCTGAGCTAGTTCCTGACAGATCTGAGATATGTTCACCTGATAGTTGCAAAGCATGTTCTGAGGTACCTAAAAGGTATAGTAGATTATAGGATCAAATATGATGCGAATTAGAAGATTAATCTACATAGTTATGTTGTTTTGTTATGGGAAGGTAGCTCCACTGACAGGAAGAGAACCTTTGGTTACTGCTTTAGTCTGGGATCTGGAATGATCTCCTAGTTCAACAGGAAGAAATCATCTGTGGTTTTGAGTATAGGTGAAGTAGAGTATGTGCCTCTTGCTCGGCTAGTTGCGAGGAAGTGTGGCTACAAACGATACTGTCTAACTTATTTGATCTCCAGTTGGATGTGACTTGTATATTCTGCGACAATCAAAATTACATGAAGTTTTCAAAAAACCAGTGTTCCATGACAAGTTGAAGCACATCAAGATCAAGTTCAACTATATTAGGGATATGGTGCAGAGAGGAGCAGTGAAGCTCTAGTGCATGGCAACAGAGGAGCAAATAGCTGATGTGTTGACCAAACCTTTATCCAGAATGAAGTTCGAGTACTTTAGAGAAAGACTTGGTGTGATCCATATCGAGATCCCTCAAAAGAGGGAGTGATGTGTTCTAGCATAGCTAGAGAGACGGGTTGTCTGAGCGTAACATCCTGGCGAAGTTCATAGGTTTCATAGACGTAATCAGTCTTGTAGGTTATCCTTGGATATGTCCTAGCGAAGCTTGTAGGTTATCCTCGGATGTAATCAGTCCTTATGTGTTTCTATGCTAGAAATAGTTGATGCATAATATCTCACATGGGAAATGAGATAGGTTTTCCAAGCAGGAAAAATCTTGGTGAAGCAGGATGCTCAGACGTAATCAGTCATGTAGGTTGTCCTCAGATGTAATCGGTCCTGGCGAAGCTCGCAGGTTATCCTTGGATGTAATTAGTCCTATGACAGGTTATTCAAGTGTAAAACGAAACTTGGTGTGGTGTGTAGGTTACTCAAATGTAAGAAGTCATGTGTGTTGTTCGAGTGTAAAATGAGACCTAACGTGGTACGTAGGTTACTTGGATGTAATATGCCCCGAATTTTGTCTGAACGTAAAAGATCCTGGACGTCGGTTGTTCAGGTGTAATAAGTCCTTGAGGTTGACCTAGAACGTAAAAGGTCCTGATGTAGCAGGTTGTTTGGTCGTAATCAGTCCTTACATATATATCTATACATGTGTTCCCATGTTGAGATGATAAGGTCACAAAGCATGAGAGGTGCACCTATGCGGTTCTCCCTTTACTAGTAGAACGCAGGTTGACCGTGTAGAGACGTAATGCACTGAGTGTGCTCCTAGGCAATTCTCAAATAGTAGAAGCTGCATGTTGTCTGAATGACATGAAAATATCTTGTCTTACTACTGTGGTGAAAGAATGTAGGTGGTCTGCATCTAAAGATTTGTTCTTTTTTTTTTCTTCAGTGCAGGACAAAAGAGAAGATTTGGATACGATGAGATGAAGGTAGGACACGTAGGTTATTATTGTGGAAATTTAAAGAAGATCCTGAACCGTTCCTATGAGATGGCTTGCTCGAGATGTGATGAAGACCTGGATGAGGACTAGGCCTACACCCAGTCAAGAGAGGGATGGCTCTGTAGAAACTTTCGATGACAGATAGTATCGTTCAATGATCAATAATAAGAAGATGATGGCTGCAACTATGATGATGATTCTGCGATAAAGACTTGACCAGATGTGTTGATGACTGTGAAGAGAGAGAATACATTCCTAGTTAAGAGGGAGTGTTGGTGTATTTGTAACTTTTGAAGATACTCTAATGTATATTATCATTATATGTTGTTGTACCCCCATTTAGGATGTGTTTACCCCTTTGCGGGATGTCTTGATTGTGTCTAAACCTTGAGGTACAACCTCTGTTGTAAGTTAGGGAAATAGTCCCCAGTGTAACATCATGTAATGTGTATTTGGAGTCTCTCTGGGAAAATTCGGCCCTGTTAGGGAAACATGTGGGCCCTAGTCTTATGTTTGGTTAGTGACTTGAAAGGGTATAAATAGGGAGGTGCTCTCCATCATTTATACACACCTCACACTCTCAAGTTCACATGAGAGAGAGAGAGAGATAAAGGAGGAGAGATAGATAGTTGTTGAATACTTCTTATTACTGCTTTTGATCATCTTATTATTATGAAGAAGTTTGCGTGGTTTTCTCATTTATGGTTTCCTCAGTGAAAATCTTTGTGTCTCGTATAACTTTTATATCTTATGCATCTTGCAATACTTGTTACTGTTTCATATAAAGATTATAGATAAACTAATCATATCTAAAGAAAAAATGACAAGTGGAATAGTATATTTTGCAGACAAAACTTCCCTTAAACCAAGGGTAATTGGTCCAATTTGGCTCAAGTTACCTAGTTTCCCTAATTTCGTGTTAAAGAATGTTCTCTATCTTCTAGATTTGCAGAGAAGCTTGTTGTCCTTAGTGCATATTCGACAACAAGTCCATTCCATCCATATGTTTGATGGAATTGTATAGATAAGGAAGTCCTCTGACAACAAGGTCATCATGACCGGGTATGAAGATGGAAAGTTGTTGAAGTTGAAGGCCTGTTCTACAACAATTGAAAACTTTGCCTATACATCTCAGCTTGAAGAAGGTAATTTGTCATCTAGTTTATTATGGCATGCAAGATTTGATCACTTGAATTATAACAATCTTCATTTGTTAAGAAATAATGGTGTATATGGTTTGCCTACTATTCCTAAGGAAAGGAACAAATGTGATGCATGCATACTAGGGAAACATAGTAAGCAACATTTCCACGAGTCTAAATTAAGAGCATGTAGAAAGTTAGAACTGATTCATTATGACTTATGTGGCCCCATGTCAATTCCTTCTGCAAATGGTAATAAGTAACTCGTGACCTTTGTTAATGATTATTCAAGAATGTGTTGGGTACATTTATTGAAGACAAAGTCTGAAGCATTTCAAACATTCAAGAACTTTCATGCATGGATAGAGAATTAAGTACACACACATATTGGTACATTTCGTTCTGATAATGGTAAAGAATACACCTCTAATGAATTTGAAGATTATATTTCCAAACATGGGATTACACATCAAACTTAAGTTCTGTATAATCATCAATAAAATCATGTAGCAGGAAGGATGAATAGAGCATTAATGAATATGGCAAGCTCAATGATGTTTTTCAAGAATGTGAAACTGATGTTTTGGGGTGATGCAGTAGTATGTGCAACATATTTGAGAAATAGAAGTCCATCTCGTGATATTGAAGACAAGACTGCAAATGAAATGTGGTTTTGACACCTTCCTTCAGTTAGGCATCTCAGAGTTTTTGGTTCCACCTGTTATGCCTTGATACCAAAGGAGCAAAGAAACAAACTTGGTGCAGAAGTCGAAGATGTATTTTCTTAGGGTATCAAACACTTCCAAGACGTACCATATTTATGATGAGGTAAACAAGAAAATTGTTGTTTTTAGAGATGTCATTTTTCTTGAAACTAATAAAAATGACAAGTCTATTGAAAGGAAGCTTGATCGTCTGGAGATTTTTTCCCATATAATGACATATTATGAATTTGATAATTAAATTCCAAACCTTGAAGGGGGAATTCTGATGTTGGATCGAGATTAATATTTGGAATTTCCTTTTGAAGCACCAACACCCCCTCATGAAGAAACCCATGAAGAAGAAGTTCCCACCACTTCACCTTAATTAGATGATGTTATTGAAAGGATTGGAAGATTGAACCTTGAAGAGACTGTAACACCACCTCCAGCTGATCAACTTGGATCATCAAAGAAGGTTCCATAATGGGCCATAAAGACACTTGAAAGTGTCCATCCAGATGAAGTTGGAAATATAGGAATGTGAAACTCAACAAGACAATATGATGGAGGAGAAGCAGATAGCTTAGGTGATGACATGGATGTCTCATTCGATTATGAATTGAATCTATTTGTTAATTTTGAACCAACTTCCTTTATAGAAGTTGTTGGATGTGATGAATGGAAAGAAGGTATGCAAAATTAATATGATGCACTCTTAAAGAATGGAACTTGGAAGCTAATTGATCCTCCAATTGGAACCAAACCAATTGGTTGCAAGTGGGTATACAAGAACACCTACAAATCATATGGTTCACTTGACAAACACAAAGAAATGCTTGTGGCCAAAAGCTATGCACAAAAAGGAGTTGACAATGAAGAAACATTCTTCCCCACAACAAGATGGGATACCATCTGCAATTTTTTCTCCATGGAAACACAAAATATTTGGAAAGTCCACCAAATGGATGTACAAATTGCTTTCTTGAATGGAGAATTGAAAGAAAAATGTCTTCATGTCTCAACCAGAAGGTTTTGTTGTGAAGGGAAAAGAACACAAGACAAGGTATGCAAACTTGTCAAATCCTTGTATGGACTAAAACAAGCACCATGAACATGGTATGAAAAGCTAACCAAGCATCTTCTAAAGCTAAAATTCAAGCATTATAATCTTGATGATGCAACCTTGTTTGTGAAGAAAGTTGGAAGATATATTGTATTTCTTGTGGTATATGTAGATGACCTTTTGATGCAGGGAACAATGAAGATTATATAGCATCCATAAAGAAAGGTTTGAGCAAATGTTTTGAAAAAAAATAAAATATGAGACATCTTCATTACTACTTAGGAATTGAAGTGAATCAGCATCCTAAGTACATATTCATATCTCAAAAAAAGTATGTTGGGGAATTGTTGAACATATTTTGCATGATAGAATGCAACCCTCTTTCAACTCCAATGGAACAAAAATTGAAGCTCACATAAAGTGAAGGAAAAAGGTTTGAGGATGCGTCCAAGTACCGATAGCTTGTAGGAATCCTTATCTACCTTATCACTACCAAACCATATATTTCTTATGTTGTTGGCATTCTTTCTGAATACATGCACAAACCTTGTGAATGGCATTGGTCTGCTACAAAAAGAGTTGTAAGGTACTTAAAGGGGACTCAAGTACACTAAAGTGAAAGACTTCAAACTCATTGGGTACATTGATTTAGACTTCGGTGGTGACAACGAAATAGGAGTATCCACTTCTGGTTACAAAATGAGTCTTGGATCACTAGTTATTTCCTAGAGATCATGCAATTAGTTGATTCCAGCAAATTCGAAAACAGAAGCATAATATGTGGCAGTTGCAGAGGCAACAAAGGAGATTGTGTGGCTTAGGAAGATACTTGAAGATTTGCAGGAGAAACAAGAAAATTCCACTCCCTTGTTGATCGACAACACTTCTGCAATCAAGTTGGATAAGAATCCTAGATTCAATGATTGAACCAAGCACATCAACATAAAGTATAATTTGATTTGACATCATGTAGAGTCCAAGACCATTCACTTATGACATTCTTCCACAAATTATCAAATTATCGACATCTTCACGAAAGCACTTGGACGAGAAATGCTTGAAATATTTAGAACCATGCTCGGACTCACAAAGACCCCTTTATATTAAGAGGAGGGATGTTGGATACCTAATATTCAAATTATGGTTCCATTCATATGTAAATATTGTAAATATATTCTAAATGTGAATATTCGTGTAGGAAGATGAAGAGGTTGGTTGAAGTTGAATACAACTTCCATATGCATTGTATAAACAAAGGCATTTTCCAAGGAATAAAATTAATCCATAGTTATTCAATCCTTCACCTTTTTCTATGATTGGTGACTGGGTTGTGTGAAAAAATGGAGATGGAAAAAAGTAAGAATTGGGAAAGGTCCATGGTTGGGAGTGGAAGAGTCTTACCACTTAAATGATGAGTTGTTGGATAGATTGCACTCCCTATAAATATTTTCTCTTCAAGATGCAAATATCCCTAATGTCATAGTAAATGGCAGACAAAAATGGAAACCAGTGGAGTATATGGGCCTAGATGACTCTCCACAAATGAATGGGCCTCTTCCTAAGGAACCTAGCTCAGGGACCAATTAAGCTTACATGAGAAGAAGGCAAACCATGTTGATCTAAAAATCTTCCTTGGAAATTATACCCCAAAATCAGGATATGTGGAATTGGTCGAGGATATCTTGTATGGAGAAAATTTATTGTAGTGGGTGATCTTATGGAAACATTCTACTCCACACAAAGCGAAGATTCTCTTATGGATTGTAATGTCAACAAAGTTTTGACCTGTGATAATGGAATAAAACGGGGTTGGATAGGTCCAAACAGATGCAGCCTTTGTGCTCAAGTAGTAGATTTGGTTCCTCATATCTTCATTGAGTGTATATACACCAAGGAATTATAGCAAGAGGCTAAATCTACCTTGAGGGAAAATGAAAATTGGGATAAGCCTTTTGTTGAAGAATGTTGCAAGAATTGGTGGATGGATGCAGCAGTCAAGAGACTCAAAGTGTTCCCATATTGAATTACCTACTAGATATGGTGGTCAAAAAACATGAAAATATTCCAAGATAAGAGTATCCCAACACATGTAATTTCCCATATGATTGTCAATTGACTATGGAATTTTAGGTATGCCCAAAAGACAAAAGTTTCATGCATGTCTAGATGCTTGATGTGGAATTTGAAATACCCTAATCATACCTCGATGGTACCTGCTAGGGCCACCTAGCTCAATGTCGGGCAAAGGTTGTTCTTCATGTTAATAATCAGTCTCTTGTTCACATGAAATATGTTGTTGGAAAAGGAGCAAACACCTATGTTGATTTGTATGCTTTATGGATCCTCCTAAGGGGAGATAGAATGAATGGTTGTAACAAGTTGCAGGTTCTTGATGATTCTAAGATAATCATAGATTGGGAAAATAAAAATCCAACTTATGAGCTTAAGAAATCTAGTGGAAATTGTGATGGATGAAATCTCCACCTTTGATTGGATCATATTTATACATGTCTATTTGGAGCTCAACACTGAATATGACGAACTACCCAAACATGCCCTTCTTCTTGAGCAAGTTGAATTCAAAGTTGGCCTCCTTTCGGACAAGTTCATTGTTTTTTGGTATTAACTATCTGGTTGATATATGTTTGAATCTAGAACCTGTAACTGCCTCTTTTAAAAATTTGTTGTATTGTATGGGTTATATCATGTGATTTAAAACTCCTTGGTTACATTGGTTACATTGTGTAGTAGCTAGGCATGTATTTTTAGCTTCGTCTTTAGTAAGACGCAAGAAACGCTAGTTTTCAATCCTAACATAGTCTATTTCAAGAAGACAAGCTTATGTATATTTATTTCTTTGAAATATAGAAGATTTTTTCACAATGAAAGAGAGAAAGGAAAAATTATTAAAACCAAAATAAATATGTTTATAATTAAAGTAAGGGTGTAAAAAGGAATAATTACATAAAGGGAATATACGATGGGAGACTTTGATAAAAATAATATATTCAAAATGGATGTTGGAGTTGAGACCGTAGAAATGAATCTTACTAATGAAGTCATCATATTAATTAAAATTGTTAGGATGTTTATTTATTTCAAAGGCTTATTTGGTAATGTTCCATGGGAAATGAGGGCTACATGCTAAAATATTGACTTAGTCAAACCAATAGTAAATGTTTATCAGTATGGGAGTGATTGATAATATTAGATTTAGATAGAGCTTGGAAGTGGGTTTTTTCACAGTGTAGGGACTACGCACCACCCTGTACCGTGGTTTTCATTTTCAAACGAAGCAATAGACTTTGGTTAGCGAATATGGGAAATGAATGGAGGATACGTGGCGGCTGGCATGTTGAAGCCCACATGATCGTCGGACGATGCTTTCAAAATGCAGGCATGTGATTTTTACTCTAGTTTATTGCAGCAACTACTCCTGCATGTGAAATGGTAGACGAGAGGGGATAATTTCTAGGAATGGGACAATCTTATCCCTAGCGTTTTGAGTTGGAGAGGGAGGTTTCTATGGTCATTTTTGCTCTCAATCGTGTAGATTTCATTAATAGTTTCTCCAGGTGTTCGGTGGAGGAAAGTGATGCAATGGAAGCTGGGAAAAGTGAAGGGAAAGGGTGGATCAAGGGACTGGTCAACGTTAAGGAAAGCATAGTGGATTTCAAAATCCATTTGAGGAAGGTCTTCGAAGTTGTTTGCAGTGAAGTTCGACAGATGCAGGAGGTCTCAATTGACATTGGGTTTGTGCTTAATAAGCAGTCCTATCAAGAGTAAATAATTGAGGATATAGACAGATATATCAAATAATTACATGGGAAGGTTGATTGAATTGCAGAAGATGTTCGAAAAATGGGTAATATGAATCAATGCAACCATTGTTAGGAAACACTAGCTAATGGAATGCAACCAATGGAAGAAATTTCAGTTATAAATCTTGTTCCAGGCAGGGATGCAAAGTACAAGCAGTAGTGTCAAAGCTCCACGTTTTTGTTGATGTTTTTTTGCATTTTGTTAAATTATCAGTTCATAAGGATTTATCCCTCTTTTTGTATGGTTAAAAGTAGGAAGAATTGCAGGGCTTCTAGGAAAGATAAGATAGTTATAGCAATGGTAGTCTTTGCTTTTGTAAAAACAGATATAAGACCGGTTTCTCTCTTGATCTGGATGGTTGTGCACATCCTTTTAATATAATGAAAATGTTTTAGTTTCTGTTAAAAAAAAACCTTTAGATAGGTGTTTATGAAAGGTGTCAGCAATATGTTCCTTGAGATGAGTTTGACCAATGTCGGATTTGCTACAAGAGAAAAGAATCTGATAGACACCTTTGGAGAGCAATGGATCAAAATTATATTTAGCGCTTCTTAATAGCTATTCGAGGGTTTTGTGGGGCTTAAAGAGAATGCTAATATTGTTTTTTGTGATGATCTTGGATAATTGAACAATGATACCATGAATATAAGGGAAAAAATTCGACCTAATAACAAAGAACTAGATTGGGTGCTCCTCATTTTAAGTTGGCCTAGACAACTTGAATTTTTTTGTTGATATGGGAGAGTGAGAGTAGTCATTTAATTGCAATGCTTTAGTGAGGTGTGTGCATTTTTTCTTTAGTTGTTGAAGGGTAGAGATTTGAATAGCTCTAGATGTTAGAGTTTTTAAGGCGTCATATTTTTTAGTAGGGTAGTGGTGGAATGGAGCATAGAGGTATCTATTGGTATGAGTCTTTTTTATAAAAACTTGATGAGAAAAAGAACCATCATGCTAACGTGTAACTAGAACATCTATAATGAATATATTATCTTATTCAATTTCAACCTTCAAACCCTTAAATTCCTTACATTGATTTTCTCTTTTTTATTTACCAAAAACATTTTTTTAATGCTAATGATAAACAAAATGTCACTCAAAACATTTCACATCGTTAACACATGTTACTCAAAAACTTTACTATTAAAATACAGTTTTTTCAAACGTTAAAATAATGATAAATTATCAAGGCATTGATTTATTGGAAATTTTAACACATAAATTAACATAAATGATCAGTACGAGTATTAATTTTGAATGCAATTGTTCAATGTGGTAATCAATAAAAGGTTTGACCTTTGTTTAACTCGTTTTCAAAGTCATTTTCCCCTTAAATTGTGCTTTTATGAGTTTCTTGGGTTAACCGGTTCCTTTCTTAGGGAGTTCATACTTCCAATCTCTCTTTGTGTAGGGGACCTAGGCACGAAGTTGTTTGACTAACTGCACCATTTAATATTTAGGAGCCAAACCATTGTAGTAGTTAAATTTTGTGAATACCGTTGAGTTGGTTGATCTATGTTTTTCTTTTTATGGAGTTGGTTGATCTACTCATTCATAGGCATCATTTCCTAATGATTAGTCATGATTCCAACTTGTATTCATACCAAAACCAACATTACATAAACCTTGATTGTACAAGTGAATTTAGCCTCGAACTATGAATTTAAGCTTCTACTATGATCTTTAGCTTCATGAATTAGTAAAAGTGTAAATATTGTTAATGGTTGAAAGTGTGATTATGGTTTATTATAAAATCTCTATTATTTGAAATCTTGGATTTATTATGAATATTAGAGGTGTATTGTTATATGGAAAAGTAAGTGTGTATTGTTTTTTTAAGGTTTATTAAACACCATACGAAGTTGACACAGTCGTAAATTCATTTATGTGTGAAACTTCTTATCTTATTATTTATTATTTTATTTAACAAATGTATGAATTATGTTCATTTTTAAATGAGTAATTAATATTGGATCTTAGATTTTCTTAGATCTTCTATATATTATAGATTCACTGTATTGTATTATTTACTTATTCTTAATGTCAACTGTTAAGAATGCCACGTTTCTTGTATTTCCTCATACGTCTTTCACTAAGATTAGTGTTATATTTGTAACTCTTATTTCTTCTTTTTCTGTAACACTTCGAGGCAGGTTTTTGAGTGCTTTTTTTAACCATGGGAATCAATAACTAGCCAAGATTACCTAGGCAAGGTCGAAGTTCAAATCTAGTTGGCTACCACTATAACCCAAGAGTATACCCAAAGACTTGCAAGCTAGATATACTAATAACTCGCGACTTAGCAAGGGCAGAGAAGTCGCAAGGTGTACCCAAAGAGGAACCTTCATCCCAGGGGTCGTCTATCATTCTAGCCTTATCACAACGAGTCAAATGACTTATTAATGTTTGAGCTCGAGCGAGGAGAGTGAGAAATTTACCTCCTCATTGTTTCGAGCTATTGCCCCTCAACCAAGTTTCATGTACTTACCTCCTCTTTTTTATAATCGCTTTGGGAACTCCCTTTCTCTTTCTATATGCATTATTTCTCACACCCCATTAATTGAGTGTGGTCACTAATGAACATTAATGTTGAATTTAATTAAGCTTGAAAACCTAAGGCGTGCCACTATTTTCATTATGATTTAGTAATAATCAAACTCATCTCCAAAATATGCATGTTCTACCATCCGACCACACGATCACTTTGCTAGGTGGTGGTTTCCTTGTGAACATCATAGATCAAAATTTTACCATCTAACATAGATCTTATCTAGACAACAAACAAAAAATTAACCTATCAACAAAGCACATTAATACACCACAAAATTTCAATTCATATAACACAAACATAAAAACCAAACAACTCTAAATCATATTCAACAATCTTTATCACTTCTCTGTTTTTGTAACTTAAATTATAACCCTCTCGGATGGGGTGTTAATGGGCCATCAAGATCGCATGTATGGTGACGTAACGAATGTTTAGCGAAGCGAATTGATGACTGGAAAGGATAGGGTATCGATGACGTCAGGTTCCAGGGACATTAAGTCCTACTCCTTCCTCCATGATCAAATTGGATTTCACACAGGTGATCTTTAGCAAGGCTCATGATGATCCTTGGCATTTTCTCCAGGCCGTCTAGGCTTCTTATGCAACTTTTTGTGGCCATGTGCATTCATTCTGTTTAGGCATATGAAGGTTTTCAACCCAAACTCCCTCTATTTCCTGGAGGCTGCAAAAAACTACAAAGGGAGTAGCTTCTACGAAGGATACAAGCAAGCATTGCAGTATGGACAATGAGTGGCGTCGTGCTCCTAGCCGACGAGGTTGAGGCTGCTCTGGCCGCTTCAAGGAGCAAGTGAACCCTAGGTTTGCTCGCCCCCTTTCTACTATGACTGACATGCTTCTGATAATTCATAATGACCTCAAAGATACTAAGGATGACATGCAAGCCCGAATTTTGGATTTGAGGGACATAATTCAAGTTCTCATTGATTGGTGTGCTGGTATTGCAGAGCTTTTTCAACTCTCATCGCCTTTGCTCGTAACCATAGGAGAGGGTGGGAGAATCCATTACTATCACAACTTGGATGTTGGGTGTGAAGGGGAACCTATGGAGGAGGAAACTCAAGCAATGACCATGGTCATGGTGAAAGAGGAACGCAAGAATGAAAATCTGGTAGCAAAAACGAAGGCATAGGATAACATGGAAGCCAACTCCAATGATTCTAAGGGCAAAAATCCTAGCACCAACAACAAAGCTATAGAACCCATGACTACAAAGCTTCAGACATGCCATGAGTCTAACGATTAAGTTCTTTTTGTTGCCTATGTCTAGTTCTATTTTGTCTAATAGTTCAATGGTTGAAAGTTTTCTCCAAAGGAATTATGTAGGTTCAGTTTGCTTCGGGTTTGTTAGTATGCTCAAGCTATATTAGCATCAGTCCTGGAACTAATACCAAAGTCGAGCTTATCGCACTTTGGGGCCTACTTTATTTTGCCAAAGAAAATCATATTCAGCTTGATAGAGCCTACGGAGATTCCAAAGCAATTGTGGAATGGGAAAAAGGATCTTATAACCTTCAAACTATCCAGCTTCACCATTGGATCAATTGAACCAAGACTCTCATTGATCATTTTAGGCATACTTCATTCTCGCATATCTATCGAGAACTTAATACTAAGGCAGATGGTCTTTCAAAACTTGCCATTGGCGTTGGTATGGACTCCATTGAATGGGAAAAGTTCGACGAGATAACACCTATAGAGCAGGGCTCTATAAGCATTAGCTAGCTGGATTCTAAGATTAGATGTACGGAAATAGAATAGAATACTAGACTAATCGCATGTCTATTATGTCAAATCATAAGGTATTGCTACCGACGATTGGAACACAAGGCCATAGGATAAGCTAAGTAACAATGTAAATTCGGCAGTTAGCATGTAAGACACAACTTTCATTAATACAAAGCTGTATTTTCTGTGTGAAAAAAAAAACTATATTAGACTATGTGCTTATGTTACATAACAAACACTGATAGTCCTTTGTTTATTTTGAAATTGAGTTGTTTTCTCTTTTTAAGAGATCTATTAGTGGATCATAGATTGTTTTCTCCTCTAAAAAAAACCTACCTACTTTTATAACTTTTTGTACAAATTTGTAATATAATATAAAGTCTAAATTACAAACAAAAAAAACTTAAATTATAACCTTCACAAGTAAAAATAAATAAATTTAAACCCATTCACCCATCTTTATCATCTTCCCTACCACCTATAATTATAACCCTTCAAATTTACCCATCTTTATCATCTTCCCTATCTTCAAAACCTAAAATTACAACCCTTCAAATTCATCCATCTTTATCATCTTCCCTATCTTCACGGACTGAAATTATAACCCTTCAATCTATATACCACAAGCACAAAAACTAAACAGCACTTATATCCTATCAAAAACCAAACAACACTTATATCCTATCCAACAATCTTTATCATGTGCCATATCTTCATAACTTAAATTATAACAATTCTCTTTTAAAAAATAGAACATCAAATTAGAACACTTGAGAAACAAGTAAGTACTAATGGACAAAGACATTTAATAACCAACCTACTTCGACAGAAAGTTGGTTACCTATAAATATTTGGTATCAATAAACTGAATACAATATATGCTCAAATTTGTAGTAAATATTTATAATATTTCACGGTGCATAATGCGTGCCAAACATTCATATCACGTAAAGTGTGACAAAATGTCACATGATAAATAAGCACTCGATGTCAAAGTTGGTCACATCTGATAAATCATGGAGCTGTCTGCATGTTACCTAACAGTAACCGCTACAGTCAATTGCCGTGATTGTTTGGGAATCAAAAAATATATTTTCCTACCTGGTCAATGTACCAGAATCATAAAACAATGGTTCATAAGCACTCGATGTCAAAGTTGGTCACATCTGATAAATCATGGAGCTGTCTGCATGTTACCTAACAGTAACCGCTACAGTCAATTGCCGTGATTGTTTGGGAATCAAAAAATATATTTTCCCTACCTGGTCAATGTACCAGAATCATAAAACAATGGTTCATTGTACCTATTCCTGGTGAAATCATATCATTTCTATTTTTTTTGGGTGGACACGTGTCCAAATATTATTGGTCCACCTGTCATCAAAGAGAATTAAAAATGGACAGAGATGCCATGTGTACATGTGACTGATAATGAAGAGCAGTAACACAACATGCCACATGGCTGTAATCACAAGTCACAGCTTTGACCAATGGATTCTACTTATTTCCAGGCAATCCCAACTTGGAATTCATTCTATTTCCAATTTTCAAGATTGCCACATAGGATTCTCTTGCCTATGTTTTCTTTGGCATGAGACAATCCCAATGTAAATAGGGAACCAAAAGAGTCCAACAGAAAAAGCAAATGTACTGATGAAGAACATGTGGATGAATAATGTCATGTACCAGATCCATGATTTCAAGGATCCAAACAGGAATTCTGTGCGTGAAACAGGCAGGTATGGAGTCCAAGGTTCGAATCTCTCCGTGCATGCACCTGTTCTTCGACAACGCGGTTTCCGTACTTCAAATTATTTGGCCAAAGTAAATCAAACGATTCCGAAAAGGCATCGGATCCGGCATCGGCATCTCTTTCCTGGCCGGAGACCTTGACGCCGAGGGTTAGGGACCGGTGTCCGGGTCAGCCATTCGAAATCGGCTTGCTGTCGCTTTAATGAATCTCCTTGAGCCGTCTGAGGAGGGCCGAGCTTCCCGAGGCTTTGGCATTTTCCTCGCTTCCAAGAAATCAGATCAAGAAATGGTAAGTTCTTAATAGGACGCCTGAAACTTTTAAGAAATCAGATCAAGAAATGGAAAATTCTTAATAGGACGCCGGAAACTTCCAAGAAATCAAGAAATGGTAAATTATGAATGGGATGCCGGGAAATACGAGCGGATGGGCCTCCCTCGATCATATCCCACCATTTTATTCTTCCTAACTTGAACGTCGGCGCCACTCGATCCCGTGACCTCACGGCGGCCCGCGCACAAACAAAACCCTTTTCACACGCTAACGAAGCCCGAGACTTTCAACACGCTTAACGGTGGATATATTCATTTAAAAATCCTAGTGCGCTGACTAGATGCCAAGTCCGAAACGTCAAGGTACTCTCAATTAATTTTAATAAATTAACTGATTTTGTTATTGATGTGTTTAAAATAAGTTAAAGATAATGTCAAGTTCATGAGAAAGCAAAGCATGTTTGTTTTTTGTTTTTTAAATAGTTAAAGAGGTAATTGATTAAAAAAGACAATTTTTAGAAGGTGTATTTAATTTTGCAATAAATATATATATATAATGTCATCATAATAATTTAATTTATTTTGTTTTTTATTAATTTTCAAGAAAAGTTAACATATCGTTGTCACCTATCTTTGTTGTTGGATGGAATATAAGCCATATATACAAAATGACAATATTGTTAATTTATTGCTTTTCGAGAGTTGTTAAAATGGAGTGGGATTTCATAATATTTTGAAAATAACAAAGGAGTAAGTATGGTCCACATCAGCTGAAAGGGGTTGGGGGTCCATGTTTGATTTGAAAATGTGGAGATTGCAATGTGGGAAAGGGGCATTCATTTAATAAGGAATTTGACTAGTGCAAGAAAGAAAGTTAAAGGGAACCAATGAGTGAGGAGGAACAAACACTTGCCCATCATTAAAAAAGGAATCTTGGTTTTCCTTATTCAAAATTTATACAAGTTTTTTTACTTTGTAATTTTGTTTTTCATGGTTTATATAAAGAGTTAGTTAATATAATAATAAATTTTTGTAATATAATAGATTTGTAAATAGTTTGTTTTTTTATATATAAATGTGTATTTAGATGGATATGGATTATTTGTTTAAGAGAGAATAATGTAACTCGTTTATAATATTGAAGCATGATTTTTTTAGTTGGTATTAAAAGTGGGAGGTAACATAGTAGATGTTTAAGGGTTTTTAAATTATTAAAAGAAAGACAAGGAGAAGGTTAAGGTGGAGAGGGTAGGGGTTCAACTCTCGAAGACCTTTGAGAGAATATCAAGGTCAAACTTCTAAAAAAATGGAAAATATACTAAAGGATCAGTGAAAACTATAATATAAGGAATCAAATTATCCAATGAATATGAGGATTGTTGAGTAAATGTTGCTTCTTGCAACTTCACTAGTGAAGGCTTCCTTTGCTAGGCATGATCTACAAGGAGGTTGAATCGATTTGAAAAAGTTCAAGGAAATTAGAGGTACATCTTGTAAAGAAACGTTGAGGAAAATGTGCTTCTTATGATTTGTTAAGTGGGTTCGAGCATGGAGAAACTTTGTAACAATCAAGGGGCTTATTTGTTAACCAATCGTGAGAAGAAATCCCTCCAATGCATAAATGGTCCAAGAATAACACAAGCATTAAGATTTGGGGAAAAGCTCTAAGAGTATAATCATGTATTTTTTTTGTCTTTAGTTATGTTGTTAGTGTCTTGGGGATTATCCCTGTAATTCAGTAAAATAAATAAAACATGGAAAAATGAAGAAAAAGTTGTGCATATCTTGTCCTCAAGAAACAATGATAAGGGGCAAAGTTTGATGAGAGAAGTATAATGGATTTAGTAGCACAATCAATGATGGTTTGTATTTTTGGTGTACATATAAAGGCACAACCTTTTTTATCAATTAAATTAACTATTACAATTTAAAAATTAAGGTAATGTGATTTAAGACTTGCACTTGCAAACAAATGTTTAAAGTGGCCCACTTGCACAAATTGTAAAAAACACTTAAGCAATGAAGAACTTGCAAGGACAAGAAACTAATATTGATTATTATAGTGGAGAAAATCTCCAATGGGGTAAGAACTACATTATCAAGCATGCATTTACTCTAGCAAACTCATTAATGATGCAAAGGGTAATATTTAATACATGAGATGGAGACGCTTAAGATTATGTTTAATACCTTAGTGCATATGTAACTCCCCTGCATAGTCACACTTGTTTTTCCCACAACAAGCGAGAGTCACACATCAACATTTTATTGTAGCAAGTGTTTGTTGTGAATCTGTGATCTCTCCTAATCAAAGTCTTCATTTGGGCCACAACAATGAATTTTTTTCCAAAAGTTTAAAACTAATTGTTTTCGTGTGCCCTATAAATTACATAGTTTTTCTTGACACAAAGTTGAGGTTTACAACTCTACAAAGAGCACACAACCAACAAAAGGGCCATAGTTTGAATAGGGAAACAACCTCCATGTTAGCATTTACAACCAATAGTTCTATAATTGAATAAATGTAAGCAATAATATACCCACTTCCTACTAACACATGACTAGACCAAGGGTTACACATGCCTTTTGAAGTCTTACAATTGTATGTCGTTTTATAGTAATAATATAATTATGTGAAGTAACAAAAGTGACTAACATTAATACACAAATTTAATGAATAGTTGGTGATAAACACCAATGCAAGGTCTTTCCAATAACATTCTCTTAAGACATCACCATCATGCATTCTTAGAATCTAATACACATGGATGAATCATACAAAAACACATCAGGATAGTTCACACAATCGCCAATCAATCACCTCATATGTGGTCCTATCCTAAGCTTTTCATTATGTCTTTCACTATAACGACCACAATCTCCAAAGTTTTTATCATTGAAGCATTATCTCAATGCATCTCACAATGGCAATCAAACCAAAACTTTGTATCTATTTCCATCATGCACAACCAACATGCCAACATGTACATTTATGACAACAAACGGTCTACTTTCAAGACCTACCATAATGAGCACAATCCCACAAATTAATCATCACCCACATAGACCTATATACGATATCCAAAATGCATGTACTTATCAAATGCAGCGACACACATTTAAATTTGTCGTCCCAAATCTTTATCAACATGAGCTCAAACATATATACATATAGCTACCAAGAAAAACACAATCCAACAAATAAGAGTTAACTTCAAACAACACACTACCAACATATAAAATTACATAACTTTATTTTATTATTTATAATTATATAAACCAATAACATTTATAACTAGATATAAAATATGATTATTATTTAATAAATCAAATATAATTCAAACCATATAAAAATTGACTAAAAAACAATGATGTTGATATTTGCAAACAAATTCAAATATTTTTAATTAAAACTTCAAAACATACATTATACAATCTTAACAAATTGATTTTGACATCTAACAATCTAAAATCTAAATCTAACATAGTACAATAAAAATGAAGACCACATAGAAAGTGGCTAGTTCACCTCCTTTTAAACTAATAACCAAAACTAAGCCTATTTTTAAAAAGTCAAGATGTACCACGATGGAATAGTGGATTTAGATGGTAATGATATGATATAGAATAAAGTTAAGATGTGTACTATCCCTTTTGATAAGATTCCATTTTCCTTAAAATAAAAGTTTTTGCATCAATTATAGAAGATCTATATTGATTTTAAAAGTATCAAAAACTTCAAAAGTGTTCTTTTCTTATGGGTGCTTATCTTCTCTCTTCTCTTTGAGAAGATATAATTTTTTTATATACAACTTTCATTTTATTATTTATATAATGTTCTTTGTCAAATAAAGATTTTAAAATGCTTTGTTATTAAACCTTGTATTAAGCATTTTCTTATTGATTGCAAGTGAATGTCTAATGTGAGTGTTGTTAAAGTTGATTTAAAAAGTTATAAAGTCTATTTTATTATGATTGTGAATTTCTCACATTTAAAAAATGGATCTATAATCTGTTAGGATTATTAATCCTCTCTTGACCATACTGTTTATTAGATTATATTTGTCTAACTTAGGAACCTTAATTCATTATTTGGGTCCATTAGTACCATTGGGTCCACTAGGCCTAATGGGGCCACCTAGATCAATTACTAGAGTGTGGGGAACACTGCTAGATGTTAACTGCTACTCACTACATGTGCATGCATTAGTTTGGGCGCCTCCTAGACCAATTCCTACATTTTAGGAGCAACTTGGAGTCCCGGCACCAACCTCCATTAGTTAGGTGGAGTTGGAACTAGTTAGTCTTAGTTAGCCCCCAGTGACATTTAGTTACTTCACAATTAGTTGGCTAGCGCTAGCAATGCATGGCTGCATGGGGAGGAGCACTTTTCCTACCTACCACACTCAGTTGCATTGAGTTAACTAACTGTAACTGATTGATTGAGTTGTTGGACATCAGGGAGTTGATATTTGGACTTCAACTTTATCAGTTACTTCACAATCAGTGAGCTAGAACTAGTAATGCATGGCTGCATGGGGAGGAGCGTTTTTCCTACCTACAACTCTCAGTTGCATTGAGTTAACTAGATTACACTAATTAATTGAGTTATTGGACATCAAGGAGTTGATCTGTTGGACTCCAATATTGATTGAGAGACCATGAGTTAGAGGTTCAATTAGATACAATAAGATCCACTTGGTAGATTCGAATTGCTACCTAATGCATTTGAATTCTTCCTATTTGTAACCTATTGTACATTTGATTTATTATTGTGAATAATACAGTAAATTCCTGAGCAATACTTGTATGTTTCCTGTGTCGCTTGTTTTGTTCAGTTTGTATCTTCATTCTCCATTCTTTTGCTGCAAACATTATTAGAACTATCTACTTGAAGATCTAAATGGCATTCAAATTCTAATATAATCTAGGTTAGGGCTAGCCTCAATGTTAAATGGAAGAACGATTTTTCCACCTAGAAGATGTTGTCACCAAGTTTGTATGAAGATGAGGACCATCTTGGACACCCAATGGGTAGGTTTAATTCCCTTTCAGGTGACTCACAATTGATAACCATTTAACTTTTGGCACATGAACTTTGATAGGCCACAAGTTAAGTGCAATGAGCAAGTTATCTCTTATTTGTTCTCCTTACATAGTTGTAATCACCTATTGTCTATGCCTCAGGTACATGTTATCACTCACCTTCTTCTTGTTAAACAAGTTGTTTGCCAATGCATGTTATTCATACGTCAACTACGAGTTATCCATGCATCAATTATCGATTATCCATGCATCAACTACCAATTATTATATATTTCGAATTTGGAATGATGTCCATAAAATCAATATGAACAATACACATCCTCTTAAAATTTAGGAAAAACATACTTGCTAATACACCTCAAACCCTAAAATATAAAACCTCAAAAATTATCTACCAATAATTCAAATACTTAAAAACCAATTCTAAATTAACAAAAATATAATATTGTACATCTTTCAACTACCCTTTTAAATTTCTATTTCATTTATTATGCAAATCTCCTATTAAAAGAGAATCCAATTGTACCTTCAATGTTAATTCATCTCTCTCGATAACATACTTAATAACAAATATATTCCTCTCTGATGTTATTTTCATACAGTTCTTTTTTTACAAATAAAGAAAAAAATTATTATTGTATGTTTTAAATGAGAATTAGCATTTCCATAGAGATAATAACAAGAACACATTTTTATTTACATAAGTTTTCTTTAGCTTTTTATCATAAATTTTAATTCACAATATAACTAAAAAATAAATTACAACTTTTAAAGAAGCTTTATTTATTTAATGGCATGCCATCAAAAATCACAACTTTCAACTTTCATTATTGATAAGTATTAATTGTACATAGAGAAAGAAATCCCTCAAGCCCAATTTTAATGTGATATAATTGATAAAGAACAAACTATGTAACATAATGACATATACATGTTTTATATGAAAAACAATTTTTAAAGACCAAACTATTATACCAATAGTATAATGACATATACATGTTTTATATGAAAACAATTTTTAAAGACAAAACTATTATACCAATATAAGTTGCATTTTAAAGTTGGAGTATATTAAGTTTTTTACCCACATGAAAAATGTTAAGATAAGGATTTGTCAAGTAGCTAAGGAAGTTATTGAAGAATCCAAGCCATTGGCTTATTTTGATAGAGCTACGGGAGGTGATTCGAAGAAATGTGGAACTGGAGGGATTTTGTATTTTACCAAGTATCATGTTGTTCATTATAAAGTTGGATTGGGTTTTGGAACAAATAATTTTGTAGAATTAAGTGTATTTCGCTTTTCATTGTGGCTTGCCTTAAAGAATGATTTAAATCAGTTGCAAATATTTAGTAATTCTCATATTCTGATAAGATGAATGACAATAGAAAATAGGATCCATAATATGCAACCGATTGCTTTCTTGGAAAAGACACAAAGACTTCATTTCATGGTAAACAAACAATGTGCAACTAAGGCATATCTATTCTAAACGAAACTCTGAAGCTCATAAGTTGGCAAAATGGAATGCTAGTGAATGAAGGACAATGGATCATTAAAGAAAATCAAAATGATTACTAGTACCATTACTTGTAACTTTTTAATATGATGACTATGGCTAGAAATGTAACATTTTTGGATGTTTTTATGCAGGCTGTATGAGTATCATTTTTTGATATTTATGTTAGTTGGAAGAGACATCAGTCTTTGAATGAGATGGTTGTGATAAAAATTAATATGACAAGCATGTTTATTGTTTATAGACAAGCCTAAAAGGTGTTTTTTACTTGAACACAATATAGCATATATTTTTGTGAGAAAGTAAAACTCAAAGTTTGAGTATAATTTCCAAGAGTTGTAAAGCTATAAGACCTATGAGACTTTTTTTTAATATTTTTTATTAAAGATGATCTTATCTTGTGATGCACATAAAAAATATATAAACAATGTAACTATATTTTTATTAATACTATTATATTTTTTTTCTAAAAAAATAAAAACAAAATTTTAATAAAATAATAATATCATCCGATTTTTTTTTGACATAAACAGTTATATTATAGAGGTGGTATAACCACAAAAATAGTGTCCAATTTACAAAATGCCCTTACAGAAGCGGCAAAGCAGGTCAACCATCCTTAGCCATCCTTAAACACGCCCTTATGGAAGTGGCAAAAAAAGTCCATACTAACACAGTAAATTACTGAAAACTATAAAAGTTCAGGATATCAGTTCACTAACAACGTCCAACAAAGCCTTTAGATCTAACAACAAACATTACCAACAATTTAAACTACTGAAAAGAGCAGACCAGACGACGTTCGACAACCAGTAGGAGACAATTCAGACTGGAAATTTAACAAAAGAGAGAGCCACAGGCTACTTGGATTCCCCATAGGGATGGGACGACGAACCCGAGTTGTTTTTGCATTCCAATTTGACCACCCTCAGCGCAAGCTTATCAACCTTCACCTCCAAATTTTCCAAAAGTTTGATAATTGCAGATTCGTATTTTATGACAATGCGCTTGAGTTCCTTTCTCAGAAACGCCAATTCCCCTTCCACATTTCCCGTCCTTCTTTCTCCTTTAGAATCGATTACATCCACCCTGCCTTTAAGCTTCTCCACTTCCTCTTTAACGTCGTAATCAACCAGTGCCGAGATGGATGATCCCAAAGATTTAAAGGAGGCCATAATTGCTACAACACAACTGACCACCTTTGGCACCAACACTCTTAGACTCTTCCCGCAGCTTGCCCTGTTGACAACCTCAATTCGCTTGCAGACCATCCAGACCAAGATTCCTCTTCCCTTCATCTTCTTGGAGTTTATATCTCTGCTTCTCACGAATGAAAACACCAGACCACCAGGGATCATCATACTATTCATAAATTCACACACAACCTTACCCAGTTCAAGGTGGATCAACGAGACTGCAAACCTCCCGTTCGCATGCTTAAATTGCTCCCCCGTACATTGAATTAATAGCTGCCAGTCAATGCTACGAGTGCCCACACGATGGCACATGTCCTCAACACGCGTCCATTCACCTGTCCACGCATTGTCACTTCTCTCATCCCTGGTCCTATGGTAGAGGGAAAAACTCATTAGACCCATTTATCTGGAGGGAATCAGTGCTTAGCGCGGAGCCCAAATTTGCTACTAAGTCCACCTCTCTATTGTGGCTTCTAAGAACGTGAAAAGTCAATTTTATGAAAGAAACGGGCTAAGGACTGGATCTTTTTTATCAGTTGTCTGAGATGCAAATGATTTGGAAGGGAGCCTTCGACTATTGCTTTGATAACTATCCTCGAATCTCCCAACACTGTAAGCTTTGTAATTCTCTTGTTCTTAACAATCATGAGACCTTGCCAAAGGGCTAAGGCTCCAACAATGTTATTTGACTCTGTACCGAGCCCCCAAGAGAAAGAGGTTTCTATTTTTTATTTGGGTGAAGAAAACCCCACCCCCCTTTCCACCCCTATATCATCCAACTTTTATTACTTTACAATTTTTTTTAACATTTATTATCTATTTTATTTTGTAAAATAACTAAAAATAAATTACAACCTTTGTAATGTTTACATGTTACATATCCATTCCATTCTATTTACATACGTATAATCATTAAATGTCATATATTCAATGACATGTCCAAGGTTCTTATTATAGTCTTTGTAATGTTTACATGTTACATATCAATTCCATTCTATTTACATACTTAGAATCATTTAATGTCATATATTCAATAACATGTCAAGTTTCTTATTATAAATCACAAATTTCAATTTTCTTATCGAAAATCCCAAGTGTTTTATTATTAAGGAGTATAACTATGCACATAATTTTCAAAGAAGTATCAATTGTGCACATAGAAAGAAGTCACTAACCACACCCCTCTCATCATAACAAACAACAATTTTAATGTGATACAAGGCAACAATCTATCTTATTAGAACCAGCGTAGATCCAAATCCTAGGTTCTATCAAGCGTTGAGAGGGATAAAATCTCTCGAGGTGCAAACCTCTTCTTAGGTATCCATTGATTTGATTTAAACCAAAAGACACATCTTTTTTATTTAAGTTCCACATATAATATTTTTATTATTAATATATAATATTATTTATGCCGACATATAATATTTATTATTATTTTTTATTTTGTTAGGAATGAACATTACAACATTTCCTCATACATGGTTTTAAAACCATATGCAAGGCCCTCCTACAACGATGGGTTGTTTAGGAGGCCTTGCACATGGTCTTAAAACCATTCGCAAGGCCCTCCTAAACCATGTACAATAAAACCATGGGTTGTTTCGAGGCCTGTGCAAGGCCCTCCTAAACCATGTATAGTAAAACCATGGGTTGTTTAGATGGTCTTGCACATGGTTTTAAAACCATGTGCAAGGCCAACATTTTTTTGCGGATAATTCAATTTGTTATTTTTTATTATTTTGTTAAGTAGGAACATTACAACATCTCCCCCATATGTGTTTTTTTCCTAACCCACATTTTTTTTACGGATAATTAAATTTTTACTTTTTATTGTTTTGTGTTGCACAATGGGTGGAAACAAAGATTCACGATTTGGGGGTTTATAGAGGTCGTTTTTGCTCCCATAATGCCCATAAATGTTTGCTGAAATCGAATTTGCTCTCCCAGGGTTGTTTTCCCTTCTACCAAAACATTTTCCTTCATGCCCAACACTTGTGTTTGTTGTTATGTGCATCCTTACTTTGGTCTGAACTGTAAGTAAGACTTAGGAGTGGAGGAGGCCCATAATTGGCTTGATAAACCCAGTGAAGAGAGGAACCTCACAAAAAGATCAAGAGGGGATTGGCTAATCTTCTATGCACACCCAGGAGAACACTGGAAGGGAAGGTATGGTCTGGGGACTGTGTAGTAGTGAAGGGAATACTTCCTTTTGTTGGGTGTGTAGGTATTGTGGAGGCCAAGCTAGATAGACCTTGTGTAGGTGTCCATAGCTCTATGGTTGAGCTCACTAGCTTATCAATTCTTCCTTTCCATTGCCTTAGCATCATGATAAACCCAACTCTAGATTGGCTTGGCTGAACCTTGGTGTGTATTTGGCTATGTGTGAGCTTGTTGTTCCCTTTTTCCTTGTGGAAATCATGCCCAGCTCGGGGGTGGCAGTTGTGTTGAGAGATTGATGAGCATAACCGGCCTATGGTTGGGTGGAACGTTGCAGTGACATAGCTAGTTGCTCGGGGCAGCTCAATTTCAAGATAAGTGCTCTCTATATTAATTCTGCAATGCATTTGCTTTAAGAATTATTATGAATGTATTGAATGAGATTTGCTTCCGTTATATTTTCATACATTATACATTTGCATATGGTTTTACTTTCAATGCATATCGAATTATGTTCACGGGGCTAGATGCTCGGTCAGATAACAGTTCGTCGCGTCCTCTCCATGGCGAGAAGGGAGGGGACGTGACAAGTTTATACACAAAAGATGGATTCCTTCTCTCTCATATTGTAGATAAGGGCGAATGAAAGCTGAATATACTTAATTTGATTGTTGAACAAAAACCCTTCCAAGATGTGTAAGTCCACGATTAGAATGCAAAACACATGTTATTTAAATGAAATATTGTCCAACATCTAAATTTCTAAAAATCTATGATGAATACCTAGGGTAATTCTATTATGTTTGCTATGATGAGCAAGTGGATGTGGAATCCATCCAATCATCATGAGAACCATTTCAATCTTTAGACCTTCATACAATTAAACTCCAAAGATACCATAAACGATTGAGGTTGAGATCAATACTTTCACAAGAAGCTCCTACTTTAATTATGATGATGTAATCATCTTTTTTACGAAACCTAAAATAATACAAACTTAACTTGTCTTCCTTATCCATCCTCAATTAGGACCTTCGACAATCCCATTAACTATTTCAAAAAGAATAAGTTAATTAATAAAAAATTTACAAACATTCACTCTATCTTTCCAAAACATCATCACCTTACAAAACTTCAGAGTTTATTCAACCATAGAACTTCATCTTTAAAGAAACTTGACCTTACTTATATAAAAAAAAAAAAAAAACTAAAAAAAATTGAATGGGTTAACAACACTAATAAATCATATATGAAAAATCATCCTAGCATCTTGGGGGCATAGGATTGATTACATTAAAAGAAAGAAAATAATCATCCTAGCATCTTGGGGGCATAGGATTGATTACATTAAAAGAAAGAAAATACTCTCAAATTAAAGCCCCTTGAAAGCAAAGCAAAACCCACCGAGTGGATGGAAAGAGTAATAGTTATCCAAGGTCTTAAAACATTAACCCTAACGCAAAGCAAAGCCTTTGCCTTCCCCATTACCAATTAGGATTTTTTTAAATGAATATTAAATGGGCCTTAACCCCTTAATCCCTATTCAATCGGCGTCAATCCACCCCACCTGGCGGGGACACTTCCGGCGTCAATCCGGCCGACGGAGACGGCGCCCGAAACAACACGTGTGCACTCTATAACAAGGGCTATCCCCTACTTGCACATGTGAACAGTCAGCCATTTACGGTGAATAATCTCATATTTGCCGTTCTGTTCTTTCTCCTATTCAATACATGTGGCCTGTTTCTCTGTTACGGTGATGGAACGACCCTAGGTTTTATGAAACCTCTTCGACTAATCGAACCGCTAATAATCTGCTCTGGATCGGCAATTTCAAAGCTTAAAACTCCGAAAATCGTTTGCACCGTGCGATTCTGCGTCTGTTGATGTGAAGATATTGGATTTTCATCAAGTATTCCGTCTGCAACGCTATATCTTTGGGTAAAGCCAACCCTGCTAGAGTTTTCTTCTTGTTTTCATGGTCTATGTTTTCTATGCGCCGGATTTGAGCATTAGGCGAGGATAAACTGATTTTATTCGATTTGAGTGAGTATGCCTGCGCTTTATTTCCTCTTGAGGGTTTTGTAAATCAAATAACTCTTTTCTGGGCTAGAATCGAAAATTTTCTGGTCTGTTTTGTATTGCATGACTATTTCCTGAGTTTTCTGCTTTATGGCTGGGCATTCTTTGGTTGCGACAGAAAGTAATTACGTCTGACTGGCTGTTATCTTTTGTAGGATTTGAACTATGATTCTTTCTACCCTCTAGAGGACTTTAGGGTACAGGGCTAATTTTCTGGCCTCAATCTTTGCTTCGTTGAAGTTTGTTAGGGGTGTTTTTCCTTAGGGGATGAAGATTTGATAGTGTTGCGGTGATAACCATGGGTAAAATTGTTCCAAAACTTTGAGAGAAACTGTGAGCGGTAATATAGAAAGTAGCAGGGGATATATTGCAGTTTATTGGCGTTCGGTGGGATCAGTTTAAGTACTTGAAATAAAATCAGTATTTTGATGCTCATATTGATGATAGAAATTCATCCATTTCAACCCCGGGTTTGTTCGTTGGGTTGGTGAAGGGCCGGATTGTAATAGCAGATCCTACAATCGAAAATCTTGGCCAAATAGACTGGACTTCTGAAAAAATTGGAACGTACTAACCATTTGTACAATTGACATACTTCTGTATCTTCGGTATTCTATGATTGCATGCAGGATTTATAGTGAAATTCTATCGAAAAAGTCGGATACGCCAAATGATAACCTCCTCGTATTGGATACCAAACAGATGCCTGTAATTATAATTTATATCGCCATGTTCGCTTGTAATTTGCCATAAATGTTTAAAATAACCATTGATCGCAAAGATCAGACTTTCGTGTAATATGTTATGCCTGGAAGGGGAGCCCCACAAGTGGCTCGACGCAAGTCCAGTGCTAGAATAAGTTTTTTAATATCACAGCGGATCTCACCAGAATGCTATTAGCTTTTGCATTTGTTCCTCCTTGGAGTCTTCCGGCTATAGTTTTGTGGGCTTGTGCTGACTGCATACATGTGAAATTGTTGACACAGCAGGCCTTGAAGCCCACTGATGTCTGCATAATGTGAAGAAACGATTGACCCATTCCATACATCTGAAAAGGCAGTTCAAGTTGTAGGGTTGATTATCGGTAGGTTTAGTCAAGACACGATTGACCCTTAGCATACATCTGTAAGGAAGTCGTAGGATTGATCATATGCAGGTTCTTGGTACAAATATTTAATATTAGTTGTTTTTCACAGCTGTTTTAATCATGTTGTCTGCGAGCTTTTTAAGTTCTTGACTGGTATTCTCTACCATGTCAGGCCTTTCTGCCTTATACTTTCTTGATTGGTAATCACTACCGTGTCTGGCCTTTCACCTGTACTGATTACTTCCCCTGGCTGTATATACCAAAATGGCCCAATATCTAGATTATGCAAGTATTTTCAGGCTTATATATAAGGTTTTTCATTCATGCTTTTTCTGCTGTCTATGTTATTGTAGATGTCTTTGCTCCTTTCATTCACAGTGGGCTGAATGTCTGTACATGCTCCATAACTTTATTAAGGAATTGAGGATTTCAACATGCTTCTTATTTCTCAGTTATGTTCAAGTAGATTTTAGCTAATACTTAAATTACCTAACTGCACACTGGAAAAGTTATGTAAATTAAGGTTTTGTTGAAGATTGTTTCTGAAGTTCGATTTTAAAATAAGGATTTTCCCATGGATATGATTAAATATATTTTGCAGAGCCGATTCAATCCATGCCAAATGTTTCATGGCCTTAGGATTAATCTTCTTAAGATTGTTCTGTTATTCTTATGCTTACAGAACATGGTTATTTGTTTTTCATTTTTTTATTATACTTGTCCTGAATACAGATACATGCCATGCTGAGCTGCCAAATCTTGAAGCATTGAACAATCTTTGTGAATTTTGTTTGCAGCGATTGAAGCATTGTCAATGACCTGTGTCTACGCTTATTAAAATTGTAGGTATAAAATCTTCAAACATTGATGTAAGCTCAGGCTGTGTCAACCAAGGAACTTTCTTAGATCCGAATGATAGAAATTATGAGTGCTGATTGTTGTGCACATTTGTATGCACATCCGTGTTTAGACTTTGGAATCTGTTATTTATATTGGCATGTTTACTTTGATCCAGACACTTAAGGTGTTATTCTGATCATATGTTGGTTACATTGCAGCTATTGGAAGCATAGGGCTCAATTTCTTTTTGTTATTCTAAGGAGAAATGCACGGCAAGGTTTTTATACATTAAGGAGTTTGGTTGATGACAAGATACTTTGGCTGGGAAAAAGGTTGCCTTTTAGACTTCTGCTTCCTTGCATCTTTGTATTGGGAGATCAGGTACAGTCATGGATGATCGTGCCAACAGGAGAAATGCACTGCCTAGGCGGGGTACTTATTTTTCTGGAGAACAAAATCACGAGGCACAGAGTACTCATTACCCTACAAGAATTGGGGGTAGTACCAGAGTGACTGCTCTCAAAGCTAACCGAATTGAAGATAAGGAACCAGGGGAATCCTCCAAAATTGGTGGACGTCCCTCAAGCAGCAAGTCACTCTTGCCAAAATCAGTTTCAGCAGTTCCTAAACTGGGTGCTTCCAGCTCATTAAACTTGAAGAAGACACGCAAGGTGCAGCCAAATTCTGCTGCACCAGGGCAGCCAAGTTCGACACGCAATCTCTCTGCTGGATTGGGTCAGATTGGGCAGGTTAGAGCGGCGTGGCATAAGGGAGAACCAAGCAATAACAGTAGACTTGGTCTATCAGAAATATCGAATTTGACAAGCTCTGAAGGATCAACCTCTGATGTGGACTTTCTTCAGGAAACACCAACTTCTTCAATGAGTAGCAGAAGCCTCTTTCATGGTGGTTCTAGTGTGGGAAGGAGAGATAAAAGACTTGTTTCTAGCAGGTTTCTAAATAGACAGGGAAGTTGGAATAACATGGAGTTATTGAATGCAAACAATGGTTTGTCAGATTTGATGTATGGGGAACACGAACATAATTGGACTGGCATAGAGGAAAATGGCACTAGGAACATAGGAGCAGGTTCTTTGAGATCTGGGCTCAGGAATGATGTGGCAAATCGGTCAATCGTTTTTGAAAATGATCATGAATCTGCCTCTGATGATTCTTTTGTCTCTGCCCCATCAGTGGCTGAAGATCTATTTGATGTGGATGTTGCTAGTAGCAGTGATTCTCTGTTGCATTCAAGCCCAGTGTTAAGTCAAAGAACTCAAGATCATGGGAATTTTAGAAGGCCAATGCCAGGCCATGCAGATAACTTGCGTATGAGTCGCTATGAGGTTGTGCATATACCTACACCTTCTCAATCTAAACGCAAGGCTTCTATCACACGAACTGCAAGCCAAGTTGCAAGTAAAAATTTATCTCAAGAAATTCCTAGTACAGGATCTGGATCTGTATCGAAGGACAGGTATTCCAAGAGGCCCTCAGCAGGAACTAGTAGGCGCAATCTTGGTAATTTTGGCTGCACATCAGTATCTGATGCACTTCCATTTAACGTTTCTTCGTCCAGTGACCAGGTTGTGGAGCAACCTGGCAATAGAAGACTCAATCTAGGTAGGAAAGTAATTGCTGGCCATGATTCAACAAGGAGCCAGCATTTGGCAAAAGTGCCAGTGGGAAGCAATACTGGTGGGCCAGTGTCCCAGAGAACTATTCGTGCCGGAGCAGGAATTGGACCACGCAATATGACTTCAAAGACAAATTCAACTTCTCAAGCATCTAGAAGAACAGTTCGTGCTATGCAACCTGGTACATGCTGTTCCCTGGGAATTCTGGAAGGGGATAATCTTGTGGAGTTGGGGGTTCCAACTGAGAGCAGCAGCAATAGCATTTCAGCATCAGATCGGTCTGCACTTGGTATTAGACTTGAGTTACCTAGTTCTTCCTCTTTCAGGGCGCGAAGTACCCATGCTGATTCACAAAGGCAAAATGAAGTCCTGAATGTGGCTTGCACACCGAGGGATAGGGCTGCAAGCCGATTTGCTGGCAGCACCAGAAGGGGAACATTAAGTAGTGCAGGAAGTGCACGGCTGTTTGGATTAGCGGGATCTTCAAGTAGTCTCAATAATACTTGCACTGATACCAGTAGTAGTTCTCAGAGCCTTCTATTGGAGGATAATGTTGGCAATAACAAATTGGTTATGTCTGGTCCAGCACCTTCAAGGGCACCTCCAGTACCCCCAGTTGCACGGTCTGGTCGGCCACAGACAAATGTAAATCCATCAACATTATCTTTCTCAGGATCTGCCCCAGATCGGGCACCCCCAACATTGCCCTCATCTAGTTCTCCGTCTCTTGCATCTTCAGTGGATACAAATTATTCAAGCTTCCTTGATGGGCTTGTTTATGGAAGATCCGGATCAGGTGGTGAGTGTCCCGCTGGAAGGCCCACGGTTGCCCATTCTGAAGTTGGTGGACGCAGGTCTTTACGCACTCTCCCCATTGAGAATGACAGTCAGACACGGTATACAATTGAAGGACTAGCAGAGGTACCTCCCTTCTCCTTGTCTCTCACCATGCCTTTGAGCCTGGTTCTCTTTCTTTAATTTCTTTCATTTTGCTCTGAATGTTATGGTCTCCATGTCTGTTTTGCTTGTCTGGAAACTTTAATTCGTCACTTGTATTCAGCATGTGAGGATAACAAAATCATTATATACTATTGCAAATTTTGGATGGACTGAACTAATCCTTGTCTCCATGACTTGTTTTAGGCATCCTGGATCTTTCTGTTTATTACCCTTGTGTTTGTCAATAGCTTCTGCCCAATGCATAACAATATGTACAGTGTAAAGTATATATGAGATGGATGCGAGAATAGATAAATTGTGAATGGATTCAGAAACTGTGTTTTCAGGGAATAGATCCCTAGAAAATCAGGCATTTTTCACAAAAGCATAAAATATGTAAACATAGATGGTTTTATTTCTGAAAGTTCTAGATCCAGCTATGTTTAAGATTAGTTTCCTGTTTGAGAAATAGTGCATGGTATTAGTTCTTCTAAATACAGACTATTTTTTTGCATTAAAATTGTAATGTGTTGCGTGCAGTAATCTTTTGTGATGGAGCATGGATCTAAGATTGCATAATTGTTTTTTAAAGATTCAACCACGATGAGATCTAGTTGATTGTATGATTGTATCTCATATTTTCTAAAATAAATATTTATTTTTCTGAAACTCAAGTCTTATTCACCTATGATGATAGGCAGTCACTTGTGACTTTCCACTGTGTCGCGCTTCTATGCTGACACATGGTCTAAAGCTCGTTTTTTGGAGAGAGCATATATCCCAATTTCACATAGCATATCCCAAATTAAAAATCATAGCCACAGATCATATCTCTGGTTTGGTTCAAGAATCTTTACTAAATTAAAATGATTTTGTTAGTGAAAATGTTACCTCAACAAACTAGTTAGTGTGCAGTGGGCCTAATGCTAGCTCGTTAAAGTTAATAACTTATAGCCTCGGTAACCTTTATTTTTCTGTATGGAAAGTAGGGATATCCTCATTGAAGCAAGTAGTTCAAGCGCAACTTTCAATCAAGGGGAAAATGAGTACTATCTCTCATGTTCAAAGTGTAAATCCTCTGATTGTAGGTACCTTTATTTGATCTCCCGAGTATTAGATCTTATGGTGTTGTCATCCCAAAAATTGCTAGCATTTATGGGTTAATGTGTTAATATTATATTTGGGTAATTGTATGTTTTTCATATAATGTCATTCTTAGCACTCTGGAAATGTTCACTCTTTCAAGAAGACACATGTTCCCTAAACTTCATCGAGTTGTAGGTTTAGTAAGAGCACTACGTAAAAGACATTTGGCTGGGATGTCATTGAATTATGAATGTGTAAACAATGTTTTCCATTTAATAATTTCGGAAGCGTTGTATAGAAATCAGACATGTAAAAGAGGGGTGTATTAACCATGCTTACATAATTTTTTTTATCATTGCAGTTTGAAAATGGATGGTGTTGTGGAATTGTGAAAGATCCTAGCCTTGTTAATTTTTCTAAGTGTCCTCAGACACACAATTTTGTAAATCAGGAAAATAAAATTACATAATAGGTGAGAGGTAGAGTGTATATACAACCTTTGAAGCCTGATCACAACATGCAATGTGTCCTTGACCAATAATGCAAGTATAATCACAATGACAAGGATGTGACAAGGATAATCTATCTTTGAGGAAATACCTCTTTTAGAATTACTTTATTTTAGGAAAATATACTTTAGGATTAAGAGGTTAGGTAGGCGTTTCCCATTTAAACCAAATGTTTGTTTTTACAAGTGCTAAGTTCATCTTTGAACTTAGTGAAAAATTCATTAAGTGGTTTGATGAAAATATCTGAAGTTTGTTCTTCAGATGGACAATATTATGGCTTGATGATGTCATTGTTGATGAGTGTTCCGATGAAGCGACACTTGGTTTTGACATGATTGGTCTTAGAATGAAAAACTGGATTCTTGGCCATCTTTATTACAGACTGACTGTCAATCAATAAAATGTATCCTGTAAAATTCTGTGTGAACAGACAATTTCACACACTGCTTTCCAAGCTGAGAGGTATTCTGCCTATGCTGAAAAGTTTGCCACTGTACCCTGCTTTTTACAATGCCAAGATATTGCTGCTGAACCCATATTCTTCAATATCACCTGCAAAATCTGCATCTGAATATCCAACACATGTAAAGTTCTCATTCTTCTAATAGAGGATGAAAATCCTTTGTACCTTTAATGTACCCAAGGACCCTTTTTGTTGCATTCTGGTGACTTTCTCTAGGTTCCTGCATGAATCTCGAAAGAACGCTGACTACATGAATTTGGAGGTGAATGAGGCTCTATCCATTATTTGTAGCTGGTAGTGTTCACCAATCTCTCCCTGCCCCCCTTCAAATTTAAAATTTTAAGTTTTGCTCCATTGGTGTAAGAGAGGATTTGCAATTTTCCATACCAAATTTCTCAACAATTCTGTTTCTTTCTTGGTTTGACTAAAGAAGATTCTTAGATTTAATAAGGTTGTTGAGTATCTTCCACTCCAAGATAGTTTTGAAGTGTCTCCAAGTCGGTTTGAATTCTTTTGGAAGTTTTTCCTATTTCACCTGTGTGATGTGAACTTCATGATTTATTGTAATGTTCAAATCATCAACATAGAGAACAATGATATCAAAATAAAGATTTTTTGAATCAGCATTTTAAAACTTAAAAACCCTTTTCTTGATTATAAATAACAAAAGAAATACCTCAAAGAGTTTCTTTTGTCTGACAAAGAAATTCAGGCTTGAGGCTTTAGAGTCTTATTATTTAATGATTCATTACTATGACCTTCTCATTACCATAGCTCTCTCATCACAATGGCTTTGATATTATGTTAATTTTACCAAATGTCCTTGGACACAATTTTTTTAATTAGCAAAAGAAAATTATATGATAGGTGGGGGCATAGAGTATATATAACTTCTGTGACCTTATCACAGCATATCGATGTTTCCTTGACCAACAACGCAAGGATAATCCATCTTCTAGGAAATACTTGTCTTCTAGAATTGCTTTATTCTAGGAAAATATACCTTATAACAAGTCATAGTTTTTCTGATTGTTGATTTCTTGTTTTCATTCATCCTATAAAATTACTAGGTCATCCTTTTCTCAACTGCTTTGTGTCTACTTTTTCAACATCAAGAGTTTAACAAGCCTTAGTGTCTGATTGTTGGTTTCTTGTTTTCATTTGTCCCAAAAGATTACTAGGTTCATCCAGTGTTCCCTCAACTGCCTTTGTCTATGTGTCTGTTTTCAACAATAAGAGCATTACTATTGAGAAAGGAGGATGTAAAAGCCACACATCTACATATGTTGAATGGATTGTTCTAAACACTACTGGGGTATAATAAATATCAAGTGGGGTTTGTTCGGTTTGAAATTTTTTATTTATTTTACTGTAGTTACTGATAGTGTTATTTGAAAGACTGACAGAAATGTTTGCAATTGCATCAATAGTTTCATTGATTCACTTGTTAAAATAATGCTTAAAAATAATTGATAGAAAATTTTCAGATATGAAATTACTACATTGGAATGAGAAACAATTTATTGCAAAAGGGAAAAATATCTAGCATAGATCCATATTTAGGCCTGGATCCTTTAAGCACTGAAATTTCTTTCTTTTTAATGCCTCTACACAATAGATTTGCGGTCTACGATGGATCTATGCTAGTATTTAGAAGTATGTTGCAGTGGTCTTTTCTATGATTACGTTAATGACATTTCCAGTAGTAACATAAATTTCAAAACAAATACTGTATAAGGCTCATTAAGATTAATTCCAATTGCATATGTATGTATTCACAGTTCCAACTTTTGATTTGTTAAAAAAATTAAATATATTTCTCGGCACTGAATATATCGACATTCTTTTAGGTGCTATTGGCATTGGAACGGATTGAACAAGATGAGGAGTTAACATATGAGGTAAGTTTAAATCATATTTATACTCCATTTGAGTAGCCTAGAATATAGTACATATATAATATTGTGATTGATGGTGGAAATTCATTCTAATTTTATATGCATCTCTACTAAAATACCATTTGCAGCAAGTGTTGATGCTAGAGGCAAATTTCCTATTTAGTGGTACAAATCTGCACGACCAACACAGTGACATGCGATTGGATATTGATAACATGTCTTATGAGGTTTGTCTTGGATGATACATGATCAAAAGGATAATGATAATGAATATTATACATATACTTTCTTATTTTAAATTATAGCTAGCTTCAAGATTTTATTTTCTCATTCAGGAACTATTGGCTTTGGAGGAGCGGATTGGTAGCGTTAATACAGGACTTGCTGAGGAGGCTGTTTCCGAGTGTTTGACGAGATTTCTGTATACCTCAGATGTAGCAGCTGCTACTTCGACTTCTCAAGAAAGTGAAGTCAAATGCAGTGTTTGCCAGGTATATTAGACTGTATAAAGTGTACTGATCTATTTCTCAGAATTATATGAAAGAGGTAGATTGAAATGTATTCTTAATTTAAATGAGTGGATTTTTCATGCAGGAAGAGTATGTAGAAAGAGATGAGCTCGGCAGGCTAAATTGTGATCACAGTTATCATGCTGCCTGTATCAAACAGTGGTTGATTCAGAAGAATCAGTGTCCAATTTGCAAAGCTCCAGCGGCATCATAACTGCACGAATTGATTCCATTGGCTTTTGATTATTGATTGGTGAGATTAAATGTTGATCACTGTTTCCAATAAAAAAAGCAATTCAAGTCAAATTTCATCCATGACTTGGGCAGATAATGGGAAATCTGGGGTCTATGTAACTACCCTTGTATGCAACACATGCATTTGGGTTTGTAAATTCATTTGAACACATTGTATCTAAGAAAATGAAATAAAATAAATTTGTTAGATGCTTTAATGATGTGGTTAATTCCCTTTCAATTTGTCTACATTGTATATGGATCAAAATGCGAGTAGTCCAGCTGCCAAACATTTCTTGATCTTTGAATTTTAAGGTTATTTCCTGAGTTTAGTTTTCTACCAGATGTGGCACCAATATTTAAAGGGATTTGTGGGTTGCAATTTTGAGATTTTTTCCCCGTGTATATCAACGCGTATTAAAAAAATATTAATTGGATAAATGTGAGCACTGTTATATACCAGACTTGGTGCTCATATGACTAGAATTTTGCGCGCATGTATCTTGTGATGTTTTGCCCAAGACCTAAGTTATTTGTAATGCATAATTGATTTGATCAAGGGAGGTTTAAATTGAGAAGGAGACTGTTGGAAGGGTATCTGAGATGCGGAATTGCACTGAAGATTAAATCTGAAATGCGGAATTGCACTGAAGATTAAATTAAGGAAAGATTGTGATAAGATGGAATGGAGAACTCTTCCTCTTCCGACCATTTTTCATGTCGGGCATGCCTGATCACTTTGTCTCAGTTAGAAACCGGATGAACGATTGGGAGAGCAGGGAGAGTAGTGGTGATAATTATTGTTTTGTTAGGATCTGTAACAAATTGGAAAGAGATTCTCATTGTCCATGTCAAAGAATTTCTACTAACTTCTTGCCGTGTATTTATGGATTTCTCTGCTGCTACTGTTCTAAATCGTAGGTTTTATCTATCCATTCTGTACTGCCTATGTTTCACTGATTGCAATAATATTCAATCTGTAGCTTTTGCTTGAAGGTCATCTCATGCTTGAATAATTTTCGAGTATATATCTCACGATTTCATGCAAAGGATTATTTTATTTGACATCTCCAAGAGCATTTTCTTTTAATTCGAAGTGTCCAGTGTCCTACAGTGAATTGTCTCTTTAGCATGGGAGGTCCTACAGTGATTGTCTTGATTGTCTCTGTACCATGGGAACTGCTCCCGGATTTTAGGAAACTCATTGCCAAAGTTTTGATGTTCCAGGAAACTTGGGAACGTGTAGGAAACTTTCTAAGTCCAGCGGAAACTGTTGAGAGGGTTGGGAACTTACTGGAAACTTTTACCCTCTAAAATCGGGAACTTGGGGGCTTTTTCTTGCTTGTTTCCATCATCGTGAGCTTCTACACATTCATGATTGCCTCATGGGAACTGCTACCGGCTTTTAGGAAACTCGTTGTTCTCGTTGCCAAAGTTCCGATGTTCCAGGAAACTTGGGAACATGTAGGAAACTTTTTAAATCCAGTGGGAACTGTTGAGATGGTTGGGAACTTACTGGAAACTTTTACCCTCTAAAATCGGGAATTTGGGGACTTTTTCTTGTTTGTTTCCTTCACGTGGGTAATTAACGACATTCCTATTTTCTCAGGACCATACATATACATGGTTGACTCAATATTTTCTCTAGAAAATTAAGTTGCATTAAAGTTGGTGCACTGATCTCACTCATCTCTTTGCTAGAGTGCTCACTCATCCTTATGCTGGATTGTAAAAGTCTACTGCCTGTACGAGAGTACTCATCCCTGAGCTGAATTATAGTTACCACTTATACTCATCCCTGAGCTGAATTATAGTTACCACTAATCAATAATAAGTGTAAATCTATTCTGACTTTTTTATTTTCTATTAAATAAAAACTAATTTTATATATTTTATGAATAAAAAAACATTTAGCTAATAAGAATTGGTTTTAAATGTTACTTTAAAACTAAATTCATGTATACATTTAAATAATTTTTTATTTTATTTTATAATAATTTAAATTTGATTATTTATACACTTTTGCAAATACTTGACATAATCATTTGACATAATCATTTTAATCATAGTTGACACAAAACTGAAAACTCTCTATACATATAGCCACAAATATAGGGATTATAACTTCTAAAAGTTTCCACTTTAAAAAGAGTCTACTTTATATGATTAATGGTATGGATGGTAATCTTGGTTTTATTGGTATTTCCATCTGCTAAAAAGTTCTGGTTATAACTGTAATATAAGGGATAAGCCAAGTTATTTGGTTTTTGTTAATTTTTTTTCTTTATGTTTCTTTCCTGGTTTTTTATTTATTTACTTATTTTTATTTTTATATTTTTAATATATATTATTCCTGTTTCCAACTTACTGTTCCTACCTATAAATTTGAATAAATATATCCAATACTTCTACCCACGTTCCTGCGTTTTGAATAATTGTGCAACATAAATGATTGTTGACACACATGAAAACTGATTGATGGACTTCTCCTACCTATTTTAACTGGATAGGGTTTTACTGTCTTCGATTTTCTTTGGAATGTCGCATATGACATTTATCCTTGCTTCTTTTGGTAGAAGTCACTGGAATTGCGAACTCAAGTAACCCAATTGATTGCACAGCTAGTCCTGCAATTTTCTAAATAATCTTAAGGTATTTGAGCCATTCATTGTATTTCCACATGATTAAGACAATGAACCTTTTCTAGTTTTAGAGAATTTTTGTTTGCTGAATTTGTAATTTTGGATAAATGAGATTGTTTTTAATGTATGAATAATGTTAACCTTGTTATTTGTGATTCCATCAATACAAAAATTTTAGGTAAAAGTTTCAATTTTTCTTTTTATTATCGGACATGACATGTTATAAAATTGATCATTTCATTACATTTTAAAATTATTGTGAAAAATAACAAAACAAAAGCTGAAAGATTATTCTCGTCTTTGAGCAAGAGTCTAATTGTTGCTTATTGTAATAATTTGTTTCAACCTCTTGGATCAGAATGTTTAAATTGCTGATTGGATGAGATTGTGTATTTGTGTGGTTAAGAGTTGAGCCATGTGATATATTGTAAATGGCACGACTGTATCTAGTTGTGGAGTTAAGAAGAGAATCCGTATTTCATGATTGAGAATATAAATAATAATATATTGATAGATTATACTAAAATATTACAATGAGGCTCGCTTTTATAACGCTTGAGCATGTATAGTGAAGGGTTATGCCCTTTTATCTTAGTAAATAATAATTTATTATTAATAATTAATTTATTATATAAATATTCATGACATTGCCTTTCTTTTGGGGAAGCTTTGTCCACAAAGCTTGATTTTTTCTATTGTCGTCCTTCACTTTGATTCTGTGTCTGTATTAGAATCAGACGAGACTTCTTGTGTAGAGACTTGCACTTCATTTCCATTGATGATTTTGCACTGTATTACTGTTCATACATTAATGGCTTTGGGTTCAGTCATCATTGCATCGACGACATGTGTTTTTTTCTTTCTTTCTATTATCAAAGTAATTGTTAGACGATTTCTACCTATTTTCAATTTCATAGGCATATGATTGAGGTTTGTGGCATTGATCACTGGGTGACCAATTATTTTCACAATATCTACATTGTGTCTCTTCTCCTTGCCGACAATTGTTATCGTCTCTTGTTTTTATTCCTTCCAATTTGTGCTTTGCTGCTTTTGCTTTATGTATTGCCACTTCTACGTTAGGTATGTCATGCATCTTTGATTTTTTTTGGAGGTATGGTTAAAGGCCTAAATAGGTTTCGAGTCTTTGTTTATTAGATAACCCAAATGCCCGTGTCGATAGAGATTCTTATTGATGTGTAAATACTTTGACGTTTTCGACTTGTTGTAATCTGGTAAGCTTATAGAAAAATTCATCTTCTGCGATTCTTTAAAACCTATCAAAAAAATTATTTTTGAACAAGTTTCAGGTGTAGAAAAAATTCTCTCTTCCACCACAAGTACCAATTATAGACGTACCCTTCCATATGCATTGACGCATATTTCACCTTCCCCTCATCAGATTGAATATTGTCGATGTCGAAGTACTCTTCCACTTTGTTTAACTAGGCAACACATTTGTAACACTCCGGATTTGACCCCGTTTGCATTAAATGTATGTGATGTATATATTGTAATGAATCGTGGTGTAGAACTAAAGGCAAAAGCCTCACCATCAATTTGGTTGTGTTATGTTTTGGCGGTTGGAATCGTTGCCGATGGTATATTGTGATATACGACACATATTAGTTTTGGCATCATGTAAATATGCATTTTAATTAAATGAACCCCAACCAACTATGTCAATGCAACCATATTGAAAAGGACATGATTTTCCTAAGGATAGGGAGGGAGAATTATTGAACCTTGAACCAATGGGGAAAAAGCCATGTGTTAACTACCCACTTAAAACTTCTGTTGTTAGTTGGGGGCAGTTATGGCTAGGAAGTGGTGGGTGGCAGGACTGTCAGTCCTTGTCCACACGCACACTCCACCAACAGGCTCATTCCTTTACGTGGGTAGGGAAAACATTAGGGGACTTTTCCACTCTCCCACTCTCCATTGTTTTGTTCATCCTCACGCATAGGTTGGGGGATTGCCCATTCTCATGTAGAGATGTTCTCTCTTCACCTTCTTATGCACAGGATTCTTCATCGTTTTCCTCACGTAGGGAGTTGGAGAAACCGTTACTGTCACCCACGATTTTCCTGTGCATGAGCCATTCACGCTTGGGGGCTGTGTGTATGTGTGTTTCCCTCACTGACTTGTGGTTCGGTGCATTATGTTTTCCCTTGTCCAGGCTGAGAATCAGATCTTCTTTTCCATTTTTGGACTGTGTGTCTTCCCGCTGTTTCAGTGTTGAAGATTGGGGCGGTTTCTTTCCCCACGATTTTGTTGCTGTGGTTTCACCTACGCTTTGGGCTACTGTGGGTTATGAGTGAGTCGTTTTGGCCACGATAGGGCCAAGAACGACTCAGGGATTGGATTTCCCTGCCCAAACTGTGAGTGCTTGTTTTTTTGCGTGCATGCAGTGGTTGGTCTTCGGACCGTGTTGGAGTGGGGTGAAGGCTTGGGCTACTTGATAAACCTGGCGTGTTTGGAAACCAGACAAACAGAGCTAGAGGGTTGGCTTTCTTCTCAACTCCTGAATAGCACTGGAAGGGAGGTCAGGGCCTGATGGACTGTGTAGCAGAGAAGGGACTGATTTCCTTGTGTTGGGTGTGTGTGGGTGTCCTAGAAGTCACGTTAGTTCTGGTGTAGGTGTCCTTAGCTCTTCAATGAGCTCATCAGCTTAGCATTCAAATTTTCCTAGCTCCTTGATGCCCTGATAAACCCGACCATGTTGGCTTGGCTGTCTTGCTGTGGGCCTGATAAACTCAACTGTGTTGGCTTGGCTGCTTTGTGTATTCTTGGCTATGTGTAAGCCTGCTTGTTCCTTATTCCTTGGGGAATCATGCCTAGCTCGAAGGTGGCAGTGTCGCTGAGAGATTAAGGAGCACGCTGGCCTAGGGTTGGGTGGAACGTTGCAGCGACGTAGCTGGTTGTGGAACGAGTTCCTTATAAGATAAGTCTTCTTGTCTATTTCACTTCTGCAATCATACTTACTGTTAAAGAATTATGATGTACATGTTGAATGCTTGAATGTATGGTTTTACTTCCGCTGTATGATAATCATGTATGCATGTTTTTACTTCCAAGCATTTTTCTTTAGTTTATATGTATGTACATGTTCATGGGGCCAGTTGCCCGAACGTATAAGGTTCATTAGCGTCCTCTTTTCCGGTCAGAGGGTTAAGGACGTTTCAGAGTGGTATCAGAGCTCATGTTGCAGCGTGGGCCATGAAGAATCAACCAGTAGAGGCAGGTTGCCCTCTGCCCAGCAGAGATCAGAAATTATGACGGGAAACTTGACATAAAACTTCCATGAAATTTTCTAGGTGTGAAAACATCGGAAGGCTTAAGCTGAAGCCCATTTGATACGTCGGAGGACTTAGTCTAAAGCTCTTCTAATGCATTGGATCACCTAAGCAGAAGGCCGCCCGACGAGGGACAACTGGAAAGAATTTTTGATTTTTTTTTTAAGTGTCAGATCGTCGAAGGACTCAGTGTGAAGCCCCTCTGATGCAACGGATAGTTTAGTCGAAGGGATGTCCGATACAGACCATCGACGACGGCGAAAAATAGAGGAAGTCTGAGCTGATACGTCGGCTGGTTTGGCAGGTTTGAGCTGCAACGGCGGCAGACGAAAGGTGATGAAGACATTGATACGTAGGCAGGAAAAGGAAGATGGAGCCAACGTGGGTGAAAGTTGAAAATTTTTCTAAGTGTTACGATGTTTTGGAAACCTTCAGATGAAGACCGCTGAAACGTCGACTCACCTAGACGGATGGATCCCTGATGTCGTCGGTGGAGAACAAGTGAGGACGGAGCCGTAGTGTCAGTGGAGATCACCTGAAGACCGCCGGAACGTAAGCAAAAATTAATTGATGGAATAGCCGACACATCGGCGGCAGGAAGAAGATAAAAATAATTTTTGAAATTTTTTCTAAGTGTTGAGATCGTCGGATTGTCGAAGGACTTAGTCTAAAGCTCCTCCGATGCAGTGGATAGCTTAGTTGGAAAACCTCCGATACAGACCTGGTGGCGGTGAAAATTAGTGGATGGAACTGCTGAAACGTCGACTCGTTTAGTCGAAAGACCATCCGATACAAACCATCGGTGACGATGAGAGTTAGAGGAAGGAAGATGGAGCTGACGAAGCGGCTGGAAGAGAAAGTAGATGTCGCAACGGCGGCGAGAGGAAGAGGATGAGAGCATTGACGTGGAGGAGAAAACATGAAGGAAGCTGAAATGTCGGGAGGATTTAGTTAACCGAGGAGCCGATGCGGTGGCGGAAGACAAAGGGAAATTTTTTCGAAATTTTTTGTAAGTACAAAAAACATCGGAAAAATTTAGAAGATGAGACTGCTGACACGTCGGAAAGCTTTCGACGATCGGTCCGATGACATGTCGGGAGTCAGAGGAAGATCGACCCAACACGTCGAAAAAACTTAGTTGATGGGATCACTGTTGAGCGTCGGAGAAACTTAGTTGATGGGATGGCTGATGAGCGTCGGAAAAACTTAGTGGATTGGACCGCCGAGGTGTCGAAAGCTTAGACAACCAGCGACCTGATATGTCAGAAGATTAGTTTGGAAGAGACTCGATTTAACAAGGGAAAATTTTGAGTTTTCAGTGGGATTTCTCAGCGAATTTCAACAGTTTTTCAATGGGATTTTCAGCAGTTTTTCAGTAGATTTTTCAGGGCTGAAAAGGGAAATTTTTTTGTGTTTGGGCAAAATTGTTATTTTATGATTTTTCCAGGAGAAGGTATGTAATTCTGATTTATATCAATGTTATGCATCTGACAGTTGTGTTACTAACACGTTTGCAGAATCATAGAAACCTTCAAGGGCAATATTCCAGATAGTGCAGTTTGGTAAGTAAGTGGTGGTTCAACCATGAGAACCCATGACGGATATGATGCTTGAGATTCTTATGAGCGTGCGTGAGATGCCATGGGAGAAAATGTCCGTAATGGAAATGATGACATAGAGTCTAATGGAAGGAGATTCCAAGAGACACCGTCAGATGTTGCAGCCACCATGAGAAGCTTGATTAAAGCCCAGGAAGAGCAGCATCAGTTGAATGCTGCTATGTTGCAGAGTTTGACAGACTTGCAAAGAAAGATAGACTCTAGGCAGGGTACAGCAAGACCAGAAGGTAGTAAGAGCAGTACTAGGAGAAAGAGAAGGACTTCTAGTGGATCATCTGACTCTGAAGAATCCAACGGGGATTCAAGCTCATCTTTTCATAAAAGAAAAAGGAGACACCATAGGGATCGCTCTCGGGATGAATTTAGGAAGGCTAAACCTCCTACATTTGATGGTGAAGTAAAGACTGGACAAGAGGGATGTTTTGGAAACCTTCAGATGAAGACCGCCGAAACGTCAGCTCACCTAGACGGATGGACCCTGATGTCGTCGGTGGAGAACAAGTGAGGACGGAGCCGCAGTGTCAGTGGAGATCACCTGAAGACCACCGGAACGTAAGAAAAAATTAATTGATGGAATAGCTGACACAGCGGCGACAAGAAGAAGATAAAAATATTTTTTGAAAATAATTTTTTTCTAAGTGTTGAGATCGTCGGATTGTCGAAGGACTTAGTCTAAAGCTCCTCCAATGCAGTGGATAGCTTAGTTGGAAAACCTCCGATACAGACCTAGCGGCGGTGAAAATTAGTGGATGGAACTGCTGAAACGTCGACTCGTTTAGTCGAAAGACCATCTGTTAGAAACCATCGGTGACGATGAGAGTTAGAGGAAGGAAGATGGAGCTGACGAAGTGGCTAGAAGAGAAAGTAAGCATCGCAACGGCGGCGGGAGGAAGAGGATGAGAGCGTTGACGCGGAGGAGAAAACATGAAGGAAGCTGAAATGTCGGGAGGATTTAGTTAACCAAGGAGCCGATGCAGCGGCGGAAGACAAAGGGAATTTTTTTCGAATTTTTTTTGTAAGTACAAAAAACATCGAAAAAATTTAGAAGATTAGACCACTGACACGTCGGAAAGCTTTCGATGACCGGTCCGATGACATGTCGGGAGTCAGAGGAAGATCGGCCCGACACGTCGGAAAAACTTAGTTGATGGGATCACCGTTGAGCGTCGGAGAAACTTAGTTGATGGGATGGCTGATGAGCGTCGGAAAAACTTAGTGGATTGGACCGTCGAGGTGTCGGAAGCTTAGACAACCAGCGACCCGATACGTCAGAAGATTAGTTGGGAAGAGACTCGATTTAACAAGGGAAAATTTTGAGTTTTCAGTGGGATTTCTCAGCGAATTTCAACAGTTTTTCAATGGGATTTTCAGCAATTTTTCAATAGATTTTTCAGGGATGAAAAGATAAATTTTTTTGTGTTTGGGCAAAATTGTTATTTTATGATTTTTCCAGGAGAAGGTAAGTAATTCTGATTTATATCAATGTTATGCATATGACAGTTGTGTTACTAACACGTTTGCAGAATCATAGAAACCTTCAAGGGCAATATTCCAGATAGTGCAGTTTGGTAAGTAAGTGGTGGTTCAGCCATGAAAACCCATGACGAATATGATGCTCAAGATTCTTATGAGCGTGTGCGAGATGCCATGGGAGAAAATGTCCGTAATGGAAATGATGACATAGAGTCTAATGGAAGGAGATTCCAAGAGACACCGTCAGATGTTGCAGCCACCATGAGAAGCTTAATTAAAGCCCAAGAAGAGCAGCATCAGTTGAATGCTGCTATGTTGCAGAGTTTGACAGACTTGCAAAGAAAGATAGACTCTAGGCAGGGTACAGCAAGACCGGAATGTAGTAAGAGAAGTACTAGGAGAAGGAGAAGGACTTCTAGTGGATCATTTGACTCTGAAGAATCCAATGGGGATTCAAGCTCATCTTTTCGTAAAAGAAAAACGAGACACCATAGGGATCGCTCTCGGGATGAATTTGAGAAGGATAAACCTCCTACATTTGATGGTGAAGTAAAGACTGGACAAGAGGTTGAAGCTTGGCTTCTTGGGATAAAGAAGTACTTTCAAGTTCAGGATTATTCGGGAAACATGAAGGCAAGAGTTGCCATATTCAATCTGAATGGAATGGCATCCATTTGGTGGGAACACTTCAAGTAAGTAAAGAGGATCAGTGAAAGGAGGCTGAAGTGGAAACAGTTCAAGAAGTATTTCAAACAGAAATACCTCTCTGACAGGTATTATGATGACAAGATTAAAGAGTTTCATGAGTCGAGTTTGGGACAGCAGGCCATGGAAGAGTATGCAAATAAGTTCTTGGAATTGTTGATGTATGTTCGGTACATTAGAGATGAAAAAGTGAAGCTCCAACGGTTTCTTAGTGGATTGCTTCAGTCTTACAAAGGTAGAATTGAGTTTTACGAACCTAGAACTCTTGAAGAAGCAATAAGGACGGCTAAGTATTGCTATGAGCAAAGCAAAGGTACACCTGATTACCATAAGGCATGGAAGGACAAGAAGAATGAGAAGTTTGACCAAAATAAGAAAGGTTTCAAACCTTCTAGCTTCAGGAATCAGCAGAAGCAGCCATCACTACTAGATTTTGATCCAAAATCCGACGGTTTTTTCCGACGGCGCGTGGATTTTTTATTTTAACCGTGCCAAAAATCAGAAAGATTAATTTTTTTTTTGAAATAATGGGCATAAGCGTCGCTTAAGCGACGGCGCTAAAATTGCTATCCTCCTGAGTGTCGCTTAAGCGATGGTTTCCCCCCTAAGTGTCGCTTAAGCGACGGTTTTCATGATGAAAAAAATAATACTTGTTAGTTTCAAATGGAAATAAACTTAGGTTACATTTGATGGGAGAAGGAATGAAAGGAGCGAATAAAAAGGGATATTGTGCCCAATAATAGTGTTTGGTAAATTAAGTTGAGAAGATAAAGAGTAGTTATGTTGCTATGAAGCTAGAAAACATCAAATGTGAAGAGCATAATGATGTAGTCAAGGAAGTGGTGGTTAGCATTTCTATGAAATAGGTGTATGAGAGATTTTGAAGTGCATGACGAAGAATGATGAGAATAAAATGAAGATGGTGTTTTCAAGTGTTGGAAAGGTACATTAAATATAGGAAATATTTGAAGGTGGGGGAATGGTTGAATAAGTGGTATTTAGAAAATAATTATAAGAAGGAAGAAACATGGATGCTTGTAGTTAAAATTGGCCAATTTTTTATATTTTAATCCAATGAGAAAATATTATCATGTTGTTTCCTAATAAGAAAGTTTAATGTAGGACTATGCTTGAGTTAAATAATCCCACATAAAACCCAAAATTAATTTTAAATTTTAGCTCAACTATTTAGTTATTTTTAAGATACGATCAAGTTTTTTTTTATAAAATGTTAACCAATTCAAAGGTACAACTAAATTCATTCTCCATTTCAAAATTCAAGTAATGAAAGAAAATGTTTTTGTGTATAAAGTGAGAAATTTAAGTGGAAGAATAAGAATTAACCAAATTAATTATATGAATCTTGATTATACTATGGCTTGACTTTCATGGATCACATTTTACTTCTTAAATTTAAGTTAAGAAAAAATATTAAGCTCTTTTTGGTGAATCTTCATAGGATAATAGATTGAAAGGGAACTTGAGATGCATATAAAATGAAAGAAATATTAGAGGAAAAGGGAATGAATGATTTCAATGGAAAGGGAATGATTGAGTTCAACGCTCTAACTTGGGGATGCTTGGGATAATAAAGATTGAAATCTATTACCTTTCGACCGGGTTCACCAAATCGATTTGTGGAGGGAAGAGAAAGCCCATTACTATTTTGGGCTCGGCCCTCATTGTTATCTATTGGGTTTGACAGGGTTGCATTACCCGCGTGCTTTTCGCTCTTCGCACCATACAAGACAAGGCCATGGACGCGAGCGAGGAGGATCTTACAACACTATGTAATCAGGGCCGCCTCAGAGAGGCTCTGGAGACTCTGTATCTCATGGATCCCCAACGAGTTTCCATAGACTCTTCTGCCTACGATTCTCTCTTGCATGCCTTCGTTGATTACAGGGTCGCAGCTTATGCTAGGGAAGGCCATGGCGAGGAGGCGTGGATATTGTTTTACCAAATGAAACAAAGAGGCATCCAGCCAGATGAGTTTATGATTCCCAGCGTTCTCAGAGCATGCGGGCTCATGGCAAACCTTAAATGTGGTAGAGAGGTTCATAGAGAAATAATTAAGAGCAACACATTCCAAGATAATGTATTCATAGGGACTGCGCTTGTTGACATGTATGTTAAATGCCAGAGTTTGGAGGATGCGCGCAATGTGTTTGACAAAATGCCAGAACGAAATGTATTGTGGGGGGGGTTTACTTGTCGCCAATAGTTTTCATGGATCTTGTGTAGTGCAAGGCTCTGTATGAGAAGAATTTAAGTTATGTTTTATTTGTCATTTCCCATTTGCGTACTTGATCAATGAAACCTTATTATATTTTCCTTAATCTGTATAGTATGTAGAGAAATGTATCTCATGTATCATGCCTTAATGGGGTAAAAGGAGGAGTTATTTCATTTCTGAGAGTCCTTTTTTGTAGGAAGAGATAAATCACGACGGTGAGGATCAGTGTCTTGAACGATGCACTGAGGAGCATGTATAATGCCGAAAAGCGTGGGAAACGGCAAGTGATGATCAGGCCGTCATCAAAGGTTATTATCAAGTTCCTCCAAGTCATGCAAAAGCATGGTATGTCTATTTTCAATTCTCATTTTGTTTCATACTGGCTCTGATTGGTACCATGTTCTCTGGATCTCTATCGCTATGATAATTTTCTGCTCTTTTTGGAGCGAATACATTGTATGCTTTTTCGGTCTCTAAGGCAGTGTCTTGAGAAGAATTATGTTATTGCATCGATATCTGTTAACTTTTCTGTTTTCTTCCAGGTTATATTGGAGAGTTCGAGCTAGTTGATGACCACAGAGCAGGTAAAATTGTTGTAGAGCTTAATGGAAGGCTCAACAAGTGTGGGGTCATTAGTTCGCGTTTTAATGTTGGGGTGAAAGAAATTGAATCCTGGACAGCTCATTTGCTTCCTTCTCCGCAGGTAGTTTTTTATGTGGCATTGGCATAAATGGATTGATATACTGTTAAATTAGTTTATACCCCATCTATAGAATGAACCTAGTTTTCTTATTTCTTAGTTCTGTTTTCATCAAGATTTTTTTTGCATGTTCAATAGACACTTTTTTCTCTCTTGTGCCTGCAGTTTGGATTCATTGTGTTGACAACATCAGCTGGCATCATGGATCATGATGAGGCTAGGAGAAAGAATGCTGGTGGAAAGATTTTGGGTTTTTTCTATTAGAGGTAATTAGTATATTATTATTCTCCGTGGAGCTTAGGAATGGTTTTCATGGTAGTTA
>LPNX010008384.1:378630-453897 GCA_001517045.1 Pseudotsuga menziesii | reverse complement strand
TGCATTCGCAAAATTAGAATATAATAACTGGAAATAATGCAAAGCTTAAAACTAGCTGGTTTATTTTTCAGAGATAAAACTTTAAAAGTACTTTGGATTAAAAAAGCTTTAATAATATACGCTGTCAACAACTCAAATTTTAGAACCATTGTTCTGTAATGGTTAATGATGCGGGTTTGCTGGTATATAATCTCGACCGGCAAACTGTTAACAGTAAGCACCGGTCCCCAACTAATCTTAAGGGTTAATTTTGCGTTGATTGTCTGATTTGTTGTGTGATTCTGATGGTGTCTGAGCTTAGTACATTTCTAAAAACCCATATCGTTTGAGTTCTCATGTCAACAAGGCCGACTGCTGGTGCTGCTAATTTGTAGATATACATAGCAGATGGGGTTGCTGTAGAGTTGCTGGATTGGAAGTGGGACGACTAAATGCTTTACTTCAGGTGTAAACTTCTAGATTTTCCTAAAATTAGCGGGCCTAAGCTTAAGTGCTTTAAAAATATAGTACTGCTCTTTCCTGTGGTCAGCAAAACAGTGTTTTCTACTTTCTCAGTACAGTATGCTTTTCAAATATAGACTCGGCAAAATTAAGTGTTTTCTACTTTCTCAGAACAGTTTGCTCTTCTAAGAAAGCAAACTAAGAATTCCAATTGAATGTCTTAACATGGGCGCCTGCGTTACTTGCAGTTCCCCTCTTCCTTCTTTAAACTCCTCGAGACTATTATTTGTTCTGCAATTTGAACACAGAAGCTGTAGAAGAAATATTGTTTTTTTTTTTAATATGTCTATAGAAGGCGGGGTTGCCCCCTTGGAAAAGCTTCGGTTGTGTTCATTGCAGAGTATTGGAGTTTATTCAAGCTTTATTTTATTTTATTCTTGTAAAAAAATTTTCACCTTTTTTGTTTGCCCAAGGCTTGTAATGGCACCACAAAATGTCGCCACAACAGTAGATTTATTTCCTAGCAGGCGTCATAGCGACCATTAATAAAATTGGAATTTGTTCAATTTCCTATATGGGTTCGGTTCAAGCATTTTCTTGGGTTTTGATCGAAGAATGTTTGCAATACTATGTGTAGCTAATAGGATGGGAGAATCGTTTGCCAAAGCTGTTATGATAAGTATTAGAGCGGTATGTGAAAGGTTTGGTATCTGTTAAGTACTTAATTGGAGTTTCTAGCATTTTCTAATTTTGTTCAGTTAGTTTCTTGCTTAGGCTGGCTTGAGGCTTTCGATTTTGCATATTGTTGGTACAGCCGTGTAATTGGTGTTGAAAGTGGATGCACATACTGCTACTTATTGTGGAATATTCTTTTCTCCTGGTGTTGAATTTTAGAGAGTTAAATTGATATGTTTATTTTCATAATTGTACTGTTTCACACTTTGCCGAGTTTTTTCGAATGTAACAAAGACTTTGACGTTCCTTTCATGTCGATCCCCTTCTTCTCCTGCTGTCGACAGCCAAAGTGTTGAAGTACTTGTTGCTCACAGTTTATCCAGTTTAACAAAGACTCTGCTCCATTTCATGTGAAGCAATGGACCTCAGTATTATCTCGCTACCATTTTCCACGAGAATCGAAACGTTATGTGGACCTTTCACATGTCGGCTATAGTCGGTGTGATGTTGAATATTGGAATCTTGGGTCATCAGAATGTCATCTTGTGATATCACTTGTATGTACAAAATTCTATCAGAAGGTGTTAAAAATGTTTTTTTTTTAATATTTGAACACTATGCATTACATTATCTTCTTCCTACTTTTCAAGAAAAGTATGCCAATTCTAATGGAATAACAAGTCATTACAATACATGAAATTTTATAGGGATGGAATAACGAATCATTACAATATGAAATCAACTTTACAGGAAACATATATATACATAAAGTTTCAGACCTCCCATCCATTAAACCAATTAAAGTTTAGGGGTGGACAAACTAAGGTAGTTTAATAATAATCCTTTAATATAAAGAATTAAGGGATCATATCATATTTTAAAAATATTTGTTTAATTATATATGGATAGTAGTGCTAGAAGATGTTGTCACAGTAAAATGGGGTTTAAGAATTTAAGATGGAACTATATTGGTAATAATCTATTGACATCAAGCATTGAATAGATCTTATCATATTGCATCTACAATGAACTACAGAAACTAACAATTAACAATTCATTCTCATTTAGATGAGAGGAAAATAATTTTCATGATTACTTTTGAAATTCAGATAATGTAATGGCCAATTATGTGAAGAATATAATGTTTTAAATTATTGTATCAACCATAAAATTTTATTTACTTAAATTTGTGGTTTAACACTTCAAATTGTCTTTCTTGTTGTATATGTCCACATCTCCTTGCTTAGCTTACAACACGGCGTTATTTTATTGGACCCCTAGGTACAATTGCTAGTTTATGAAACAACGATTAATGGATTCAAAGGATTGGGCCCCTCTTTCTAAGAAAAAATCGTCGCCCTTATTCTCGAGGTACATATTATATACCTCTCCCTGACATTGTATTCTCTCCATGACTCATGTTGTTTTTTTTTCATATCCCCCACTCCTCTCTCCAAAGTGGTGGTTGTCCTACGACTGTAACAACCCCTCTTCTACTCCGAATATTCAACAACGAAAAACGTAAATACATTCTATAGTTACATAAAGAGAAATGGTTCTAAAAACTATATACACATATATGAATTATATTCAAAAGGTTAAACCGTGTTGATGTAAAGATACCATGACTTGGTTAAACCATTGGAGCATTAATGAAAACTACATTTTGCAGAACATTGATAATGTCAAAAATATTATTACTTCTAAGTTAAAGAGAAATTATGGTGTGAGGAAAATTTAGAGGTTAAGAGAAAATTAAGATAATGTAAGGAGGTCATTAATCCTAACTTGGAAGATGAGAAGTATCTCTTGGTAGTAACTAGCTCACGAAAGAAAATTAATATAGCCAAGATTAGAGCGAACTCTCATGAACTCCATAGCGAAACAGGGCATTGGTCTATTCCTAAAACTCCATGGGCGGAAAGGGTTTTCCATCTCTGTGAGTCTATGAGTGTTGAGAATTAAAATCACTTTCTCTTATAGTGCCTTGCTTACACCCACATCAGATCCGAGTTTCATGTATTTGTTGCAATACAAACCTTTCTAACCTCTTAACTTGCCAAAACTATACTGAGTTTGGAAAGCTTCTTTGCAAGCTTTTTGAGCACAGTAACAAGATTTTAAAGTAAACCAAGTATTATCCTTCTTAAGGTCCTATAGACTAAAGTTGGTTTCAGTGGAGGTTAATCACCATCACCATCATTATCATTATCATATAATCTTAAATGAAAAGTAAAAAATATCAAGTGTATTTATATTTAAAAATAGATTTTAGATCTTTAATTATAATTAAAAATTATATTTTTGATAAAGTTAATATTTTTTTCGATTATTTATATTATTTTGTTATAAACAAATAAAAAAGAAAAAAATTATAAAAGATAAAAGATTAGATTTTATTTGTAATCAATTAATTGTTTTTGAAAATTCTATTATAATAGTTATTTTTTAAAATAAATAATAAAAAACTATTATTAAAACTATTATTTTTTATAAAACAAACAATAATTTTAAAATTAAAAAGTCATTTTTTAAAAATAAGTTAATATAAAAAAAAAAATATTAATAACAAAGCTTAATTAAACATATCAATAATGAAATAAAATAAAATAATTATTATTTTTTATTAAGAAAATATTTTAAAAAATGAAAAATAAAATATAATAAAAAATATCAATGTAATAAATTTAAAAACATCCATAAAAAATAAATTCATGCTGAAATTAATAAAAGAAAAAGCAAATCATTAATTACATTTTGAAAATTATTATTATAACCAGGCCTGGATTTTGATGTCTTGTAGGATGTTTTTTTCATCCAGGAACATATTTGACCAGTAAAATATGAAATGAACACATCCACATTGACAGGTATGAAAAAATTTAAAACTTCGATTTGACGTTTAACATGTTAGACTTCTGGTCAAAATTTATAATACCTTTGAGAGTAGGTATACCCTTTTAGTGTGAGTAATTATCCACGAGGGTGAGAGTATACGTGTAAATGGAGACCATGGTAGATGGCCATCCTTGTACAATTGTACTTTGTACTAATCAACTGCGTCCAACAAGTTACTCTCATCTCCTTTCCTTTACACCATTGGCCCCACCTTTAAGAGCTCCTGGAATTTGGAAGGGGTTAAATTCTAATTATTTAGCGAGCATGCTTATAATAATCATCTTTATAATTCTCTCTAATTGTTGTTGTTATTATTGTACAAGGATGAAATCATGGTTGTTTAGGATTTTGGCGGTTTGGTTTTATGAGTGAGATATGTTCCATTGGTGTTCTAGTTTGCAGGGTGGTGTTACTCAACAACGCATTTCCTTTTTAATAGAGGGTGACAAACAAAATTTTTGGACGAACTTTTATGTAACCAAAAAATGTCGGGTTGCTTGAGATATGTCATATGTGTGATTTTATTGTGTGGATTGTTTCAAGTTTTTCCTGCTTGTTTGAGGTATGTCATTTACATGATTTTATTGTGTGGTTTGTTTTAGGTTTTCTTTTATTTTGGTGTAGCATTAGAGCTAGATTTCTTTAATGAAGGGAACCCTAGTGTAACTGTCATCTATTTATGGTGTTGGTATTAATTAGGATTCACAGTTCAGTACCCAAGAACTATTAGGGCTCTCTCAAACATGATCGCGTTGGATCACTCAGTTTCATTTTTATATTCTTTCTCCTTGGGGTGGATTGAAAAAGGGCCAGGTCGTTCTTTCGCAAAGAATATATCCCTTGCCCTTCTTAGAAAAGAATAAGTAATTTCCAAATCAAGTGGTAGGCAAGTAATATGGAGTCTGCTACTACCAATGCCATAAGTTCAAATCCTACAGAGCTTAGAATCTATATCTATTGTTACTAGTTGGTTGTCTACATCAACCATAACCATGAATAAAAGAAGCTTTGTCAAATTTTTGAACATATTAATTTGAAGGAAACACAGTTGCATTTGTCTTAGTCACATTAAATGAAACAATAGTTACCTTCGATCGAGTCACCATGACACTTTAGCTTGGATGCCGAGTTTTTTATGATCTAGTCAAAATATATGTGTAACCCACTTGGGTAATAACTTTTTGGTAGAGTTTTGGTTTTTCCTTTTTTTGGTTTTGGTTAAGATGAAATCTGGTTTTATTGGGTTGCATTTAGTGGAAGACCAACGGTTTTCTCAAGGCCGAGGCCTTTGTTTATTAGCTATTGGCTTGATTTCTTGTTATTTTGACTCATAAAGCCATGGCATTTAACTGTAGTATATTTATTTAGATTGTGTGCTTTTATAACACTTTGATGTGTAGCTTTAAATGCTTTTTTTATTTTTTTCTTCTTTAATATGAATTAGATGCTTTGGTTGCACATTTCCATATGAATAATTTTTTTATAACAATGTCTTTATAAATTTAAAAACATAAGTCAAAATGTTCCTTGTTCATAGATTTTTTATTACAAATTGAAGCCGTTGTAAAAACATAAGTCAAAATGTAGCAACTATGGATTTTCCTGTATTCATAGATTTTTTATTACAAATTGATGTTGTTATGGATTTTCCTGTGTTCATATATTTTTAGTAAATCATTAATTAAAGTAAAATATTCTTTATATAATATCTAAAATTAATTGGCACTCTCAACTTACATAAAACGTAAAGTAACGAGCATTAAAAAAGTAGGACCGTCATGAAATTTTCAATTGAAGGGTACTTATAATTTGAAATTCCAAACCTGATTATAACTATAAATAGAACTAATGACAATTAATGATTTTGCATCCTGAGAGCCTTCTATATGGAGGTCTTATTTCTGCGTTTTTGTACGGTTGGGAGGATATGGTAAATCCACCTAGAAACCTCTAAAATCCATGTGAAGAGCTTGCGAGGTAGCAGAGTATTAACTTTGATGGAATTTTTATATATTTATTTTTAATTAGATTTTTTTTCCTGAGAAAAAAAGCGTAATTTTATTTCATCTGACGAGAACAAAATTATATTCTGTAGGTACACATAAATGTGTGTTTTTGTTCAACTGAGAGCTCATTTAGAAAAATATTCTATAAGTCTTCAACATGTCCCACAACATAATAAAAAACAGTAAAAACCGGTTACATTGTTGTTGTAAGTATGCTTCCATGTTCAAAATATAAAAAAGATGTTGTCTTTGACAACCTTTAGCAACTTGTTCAAAAGATAAATAACTACAAACTGTTTTAGAACAGTCCTCTGAGGTAAATGTCATGTTTTGTAAATAGAAAAATATAAGAAAGTTTTTTGTATAGCTGAAAAAAAAGATAGAATGTTGCTCATTCTATAAAAGGCCCGTGGTAATATTCTTGCATACTACCCTCTCTATTTTCTCCTATATTCCAAATCCCCAGGGCCATCTACAACCCCTCCTTCGAGGATTTTTCCGCCTCTTTGTTGTTTTCCATGTAAACATGTCGACATGAAAAGGAAACAAAAGAGTTTAGAACCTCTTTAATGGAAGATAAGATGTTGGCAAGACTTAGATTTCTACCTTGTTGAGTCCATTTTTTCCAATTTATAACATTCATTGAATCTCCACAAACATTTAGGCTTCTACACCCTTTCTCTGCTACAAATGTAAGGAGGAGTTTGAGGCTCAAAAGTTCAACAAAATTATTATTGCCTTCCCCTAATCCTACTACCAACTCAAAGAAATGGGTCTCAAAAAGGAAAAGAAGTGCCCCTCCCCAACATATATTGTGTTGAGTTGCTCCATAAAAAAAAACCCAAGGCAATGACTTGTCAATTTCCACTTCCAGAGCCTCCCTTTGTCTTGATGCTCTGATATGTTGTGGGAAGGCAGAAAGAATGTCACAAGAGAGACCTGCTGTGCTTTCAGGTGTGCAGGCTTTATCAAGAAAATGTAAATTGTTTCTAGCAAGCCATACTCCCCAAATTACTAACAGAGGCAGGGCTATCAAAATAACATGAGTTGCCACTGTCCTCCGACTTTCCCATGCTTGGAGAACTGTAATGCCCTCCCAAGTGCAAGGCAAGCCTAGAGAACTTGAACACTCTTTCCAGACTTCTTTGATAAAAGGACAATGCAAAAAAAGATGGGAAACTGACTCTTCATCAGACTTGCATAGAGTACGCCATCCAGGCCCCTAAAATCTCATTTTTTGCAAATTGTCCCAAGTTGGATCCATGTTCTCCAGAACACACCACATAAAGATCTTAGTTTTTGGTGGAATTTTGATTTTCCACAGTTTCTTCCACCACTAGGTTGGGTCCCTTTGTATACCATATGCACTAAGTTTTATATAACCAGCCTTAGGGGTGTAAATGCCAAGCATATCTATATCCCATATAAGTTCCTCCTCCTTGTCCCGTAACTGGATTTGTGCTCTAATCAGTTCTCCAATTAATCGTGCCTACTCCCTTTCATCTACCTCTTAAAATCCATAAAAAGAGGCCGACCTCCATGACTGGAACCAGGGATTCTCCTGAATAGGTGCAGCTATTTGAGAGAGATAAAAGAACCCTCTCTATCTCAGAGCCTCAACTATGTGACATAGGAGTCTATGTTATTGCATACATCCAACCCAGGGGTCCTTGCCAACCCTTAGTTTCCTTCCATTCCCCACATTCCATGCTAGATTGGATTCAATAACGTGGAAGAAGAACCAAACCATTTTTCGAGGATCGAAAGTGGAGAAGAACCAACTAGTATAGAAGATAATATTCTCGATGTGCAATTGTTTGCAATAACCATGTTTGATGATCAATACAGAGATATCATAAAAATTTTAAGTACGGGTTATGCGCCAGTTGAATTCACCACTGTGCAGAAGAAGCAGTTGGTTGTGTCTATTGCATATTTTCAATTGATGGTTGGAAACTTGTATAATATGGGTCCTGATGATATTTTTCGACGCTGCATTTTGGAGCATGAGCACCCAATGATATTAAATGAAGCACGTGCTGGTGTCGTGGGAGGCCACTATGCAGGAAAATCCATAGTGCACAAGATTCTGCAAGCAGGATTATGGTGGCCCACCATGCATACAGATTCCCTAGATTATTGCCACAACTTAATGTTTTCCAAAGGACTGGAAAGCCTTCCTAAATATATGAAATGTCATTGGTACCGCAGATAACATTGCAGGAATTTGATCAATGGGTTGTTGATTTTGTAGGACCTATCATTCCGATAGGGAAGTGCACGGGAGCACGATATATTATCACCGTGACTAATTACTTAACCAAATAGGTTGAAACAACACTAGTAAAGATTGTAATACTACGATATTTCTATATGAAGATGTTGTGACAAGATTCAGGTTCCCAAAGATCTTAATCATCGATCAAGGTACACACTTTTTTAATCAATAGATTGAAGAATTGACATATGAATTTTAGATCCAGCATAGAAGGGAAACGCCATATTATCCTCAAGCAAATGGAGTTGTTGAAGCATTCAAAAAAACTTTGGAAAACACATTGACAAAGGTTTGTAATGCCCGAAGAGATGAATGGGACCATAAAATTTATGCAGTATTATGGGCATATCGCACAACGTGTAAGAAGTTGACATGATAGACTCCATTTCAGTTGGTGTATGGGAAAGAATTTTTCATGCCTATGGAGTACATTATATCGAGTCTAAGAATTGTTGCGATCACCGAAATGACAAATGTTGATGTTGTCGAAGACAGGTTACTTCAACTAGTGCAGTTGGAAGAAGAAGGTTATGTTGCAGGTTTTCGTCAAAATGTTGAAAAGAAAAAACAGAAGGTATGGTATGATTGACACATTAAGAAAAATAAGTTTCAAGTTGGAGGTCTTGTTCTTATGTATGATAGAAAATTCTTTAAGCACCTAGGAAAGTTAAAACTCATTGGTTAGGACCGTACATTGTTAAAGAGATCACTGATGGAGGAGCAGTGAAACTTGAAAAATTAGATGGGATAGAAGTTAAAGGAATGGTGAATGGCAGTCGATTGAAACCATATTTTGATAGCTGCGACATGGTCTCATAAAAAAGTAAAAAATAAGAAGAGAAAAGAAAGAAAGATGACCCAAAATTTATGATCGCAAACTGCTAGGTTGTCACAGAGAGAAGTGAAGCTTCACAAACTTGGTGTCTAATGAAGGATAAAATTATGAACAAAGACACTTGGCTTGTCGAAAGAAAGGAACCCTATTGAAGGCAGAAAACAGGTCCCAAGGACTGTGACGTTGACCTAAGAAATACAAACGGTATAAATATGACAGTTGGATGCCAGTCAGTTCTAATAGGATAACTGGAGTGGATAAAGTAAAAATACCCAAGAGAATTTGGCAACGTAATTTTAAAATCACTTGGTCATAATTATAATGATGTCATAGCGAAAAGGGCATCTCATTTGACAGATTTTGTATGATAACTCGGAATGGTGACGCACATGATAACTCATGTTGCCATTATTCCACTTGATGGTTGCATGTGTGAAGAACTGACATACTTAGTAAGTATTTTTCCCCATTCCACCTCACTTTTAACTAAGTCAGATACACTACAATGAGGAATTGCTATCTGCAACACCCAGGGCTGAAGTAAATTGTCACAAAAGTATGGTTACTATGATTCTTAGTGTTGTTTCCTTCAGAGGCTCCGTGATTGAAGTTGTGATGGTCGAAGGAAATGATGTCGGATATGTTCCATGAAAAGCAAAGGGATTGTAAGCTGAGATAGTTCTAGTCCTCCCTAAACTAAGGATACAAACCACCCTACGAGGGCCGACAATGAGGAAGCGTTATGGTTCCCACAAGAGTGAAATTATCTTAGCATTGCTGAGAAAGAATGAGTAAGCAACGGTTGGAATTCGAGTGCCAAAGGACATCTCACCAAATCCGTCGGTTAGAATTGTGGACAATTCACCAAAAAAAATAGTATCCATTGCTAGAGCCCGTTGGTACAAAACAGTGTTTGGATAACGACAAAAAGAGAAAAAGGCCATCATCATCACCATCATCTCGACAAGAAGATCAAGACATATTGGGTGATGATGCTTTCAAGGAGAATATGAAATGACAAATTCTGATCATGAAATGTAAGACGTCGACGAAGTGGAATACTTCGTCGCTGACAAAGAAAAGGATGTCGATGAAATAGATGATTTCATCACGAATGAACTAGAATACGTCGATAAGATGACAAATTTTACGAGCAAAAGAACATAGAAAACAAGTAGACACTGAGTTGCTTTGCCGACGAAGAAGAAGTTGAGCAACATGCTCTTCCTATGGAAGGGAAGAGGCAAAAGTATAAAATCCTCGACACGCACTTCAGATTCCGGCATCAATTTTAAAAATTGGTGATTTTGATGAGCTTTTCGATCTAATCTTTCCTACCGCTTTGAAACAGTAACTATATCCGATAGAGGAAAGAACCAAAGAAGCAGCAGTGGGAGCTCCGCAAAATATAGAAGAGGTAGAAGCAGTGTGCGCTAAAGCTATCGACCAAGTCTCCCAGGATTGTGTAGCGCTCATAAATGATGTGGAATTAGATAAAGTCATAGAAGATCCGCACATAACTAAGATAGAGATAACTCAGCAGAAGAATGAGATGAATAAATTACCCTTAGAGAAGAAAATGGATAAGGCAACAAAGATAATAATAAAAAAATACAACAACAAGTAACAGTGTTGAGCACGCAACAACAACAACGTGTAGATAAGGATGAAGAGCTTCAAGTTGAGGCTGAAAGAATCACAACCATCATTCATCTTGTACATCAGAAGGTGCGAGAAGCAGCATAATCGATAGAAAAGATAATGCTAAAACATATTAGTTTCGACCTTATGGAACAATTGAAGAAGACAGAGGAAGAAGTACGACAGGAAGTGGAGAGAGTAATGAAAATATTACAAGATTTTCAAGGAAAAGCTGGCACAAGTGAACAAATGGAGTAATAATCTTTGTGTGGCTCGGGATGAGCCACAGGTGAGTGTTGGGGGCCTGTTGGGCCTAGGGACAGGTAAGCACATAATTCACTTAGAATTTTGCTTAAGTATGTAAAAGAGCTAAGGAAAAAGAAGAAAAAGGATATGCGACAGAGGCAACAAAATAATGAAGGTAGGAAGAGAAGATGAAGGGAAAGAAGGATAATGAGGTACGACAGAGGCAAATAAATAGGAAGCAGTAGAAGAAGGGATGTCGCGACAGAAGAAAGGCCACGATAGAAGAAAAGGACGCAACAAAGAAAGAAGGCGACATAGTGGAACCATGGCAGAAAGCATGCAATGGTGCAACGATCATAAAGTGGCAGGTCATAAAGATCATGGGTGTGAGGTCGACTAGAGCCGAAAAAATTTGCACGTATGAAGGTTTCTTTGTAATTTAGGTTGTTAGTGCCTACTGTCATGTGTCGGTATAATAGGAAAGACAACTTGTTGGTTAAGTATAGGAATTCGGCTGAGGAAGCGATAGGTAAAGAGTCTGTAAAGAGTCCATAAAAGGAGAAACCCAAGTTGTTTGGGGGTTAGATACCTTAGACACTCCCCAGCGTTAGATGCTCCGATTGTATTGTTTAGACACTCCCCAGCGTTAGATGCTCCGATTGTATTGTTTTGTTAGTTTTGTTAAGTGCATTGAGTGAAGAATCTGCAGCTGAGTGCGCATAAGTGTATAAGAGACTAAGTAGATCTAGGATGTGTGTGAAGTAGTACAATCAAGTAGAGAAGGAATAGATATAGAAGAGAAGAGAACATGAGAGGAGAGAGTATTTTGTAAAGATAAGAAAGGATTATCTAGATTAGAGTTTGCATCTTAGTGTGCAGACCAAATGTCCAGATGAAGAGCACCTTTTTGGTTTTTCCAGGATGGCTTTCCATGTTAGATTCTGTGTTTTATGTGTAAATGTTGAATGTGTTTAAGTCACATGTGTATATGTTGTTGTGAATGAATGCTTATGTATTTTCATATGAATGGGTTTATATACATCATTCGCGCACTGTTATAAGTTGAATGTATCTATGATGTACTCGGTTTTATGTTACATTATGTGGTAAGGAGAAAGTGTGTCGCGGTCTAGATGCATATAGTAAGCATAAATAATCCATCCATAGGCGTCGATCGAACACCTTAGCGATAGGCCAAGGGACGCAAAATACCCCACCCAACTGAGGAAACCTGGTTCTGGCAGTTACCCATAGAAAGATATATTGGGTAACACTGCATCTGTGTCACAGGTGTTGCCAATTAGGATTTTCTATGTTGGGTTGATATCTTGGGATTTGTGTGCACAAGAGGGAAGGGACTAAACCTAGGTCGAAGAGACGCCATAAGGAAAACAAGATCCTCCAAATAAGAAATAAGAATTCTAAAATTCATATTTACCTTCATATGTGTGTCCATGGATTTAAAGTCCATCATTCTTAAACTCTTCGGGCTCTTTTACTGCAACTTTTCCTTAACTGAGGAAAATATTTGTCTGGTGACTGCCACACCACTAATAATAAGAATCATAACAAGATTCTTAAATATTGTTCTGAGCTTCCTTCTGAATTATGAACATCATGCAGGTATCCCTTTTTACAGGAGGTACATTAACTAGTTACACTGGTTCTTCATGAGCTATCAAGACTAGAAACTCCCTCTCACTATGTGAATGTGAAAATCATAATCTGGGTCCTCCATCACGGAGACTTCATGCTCATCTATATATGAAGCTCTTATTGAAACACAAATGTAAATAAGATAATTTAATTATCTTCAATAATATTTACATCTCTCATAATAGGATTAGCGTTCGTAATCTAACTTCTTCCTAATACATATGAAACTCTTGATATGCTACCAAAAGCTTCTTGCTTCACAACATCCCGTTCTCTTTTAGGATTAGCCATCAGAATTTCTCTTCATTCAATACATGCCATTTTTCTTGTAAGTCAGGACATATAGTTTTTAACTACAAGTAGAATTCAATCAAGTTATTAACAACCTTGCATAATTTAGTCATTTCAATAAAATGACAAACAAATCAGACTGACATGCAAAAAATTATACATTAGAGGAAATTTCAACTCAAAATGGGTCTTTTAACTTTTATTCAAATTCCATGTCATCATGTGTTAGCCAATGAAATTTCTTTAAATTTGAAATACCGTATAGGTCTTAAACATTTTTTTAATATAAATTTGGGGATAGGTATCATTAAAAAAACTACTTTTTTTGTTTGTATTTTTGACATATCTCCCCGTCTTTTTACTCAAATTATGATCAGGAGAGCTCGTTGGATGCACAATTAAATTCTGCATCCAACGAGCTCTCCTGATCGAAATTTGAGTAAAAACACGAGGAGATATGTCAAAAATACAAACAAAAAAAGTAGTTTTTTTCTTTTCTTCCTCCAAAATTAATAAATATTATTTTATTATTTTAACTATTATTTTATTAATTCATTTTAGGAGGCCCATTTTGAGTTGAAATTTCCTCTAATGAGAAATGTTTCAGTATAACCTTATCTAATGAATTTTAATCACATGAATACCTTAGTGCATTTGCAGTAGTTCATATAGTTATGTACACATTAAATCAATGTTTCGACATAACCCCATTCATATTTCATGTAATGTTTTGTAGTTCTATATCAGTCTTATATTTAGATCTCATGAAGATTTATGCAATCCCTTATTCTTCTTAACATGAATTTATCTATTTACCAATAAAATAGAAATATTATAACATATGTTTCTAATCATGTTTATAACATCATTCTTAATCACAGGTATATAGATTGCAATGAAACAAAATCTGATTTTATAAAAACATATGATAATCAAATAATAATGCATCCCAACATTCATATCTCATGAACCAATCATGCAGATCTATATTCATATCTTTATGAAACAATCATGCAACTCTATATTCATATTTTATAAAAGAATCATGCATGCTTTATAGTCATATCTTATGAATTTTGTTTATTTGCAAATAAATGAAAATACAATCAACATATATGCTCACAATTCCTAATATCGGAAATACGAATCTCTACATGACTATAATAAAAACATTCAAAAGCATATAGATCTAAATAACATATAAAAAAAATGCAAGTACTTATCTTTTATTGTTTTGCATGCTCCCTCTTGATCTCTTCTTCCTTACAGAGATTACTGGAGTCCCTCGATCTTGATCTCTTTGCAAATTTGAGTGCATGCAGGAGGTAGTGAATCTCTGTATGGAGAAACTGGATCACATGCAACCTAGAGTGAATTCTCTTCTTCCAACAATCATCCTCTTCTTCGAATGAGATCCCAACTCTATGACACTCTCATTATACACAAGATCCATTGAGTAATGATAATATCCAAACCAGAGATCTTGAGGTTGTTCCATCAATTCGTCCACTTTTGGAAAATGACCATAACAGAAATTCTGATAATTTCATCTTCAGATAGTTGATCGTATCTCTCCAATAGTTACGAACTTTTTGAAATCTTCTCGCGAGTAAGATAAATCAACCCATTTTGGAAGTGGTTTTCAACCGTTTTGTCTGATTCTCCATGGATTGATCAGAACGTCTCCATGAAATTTGTCTCCTGAAAAGTGATGAAAATTTCACCCTACATTGGATAAAGACTCCTCACTCACTAAGGTCACGTAGACATCTAGATCATGCTCCTCAAGAATGCTTAAAACCCTTTCCTTCCATGTGTTAAATTTGGAAGAACCTTGAAGTCGGTCTTTCGGTTGGACGAAGACCGATGCCATGGCTCCAAGCTCTTTGTTGAATACTTCAAGATCTACGTAGGCTTAGTTTCTTGCGAAAACTAAGCTCTTGCACACCCTTTCCCTGATACCATGTTAGTGATTGAGAAAAATATGAAGATAATTGAACTTTAAAACTTTAATCCACAATAACAAAACATATAGATCTCATCAATATTCCAAAGACATAAATCAAACCATAGAACACAGGATACACCCTGGGAAAACTATCCACTGATTCGGAGGATGAAAACCCAACAAACAATCTTAGAGTATGATTGATAAGTAGAAGATAATGATTACAACACAATAGCAGATTGCTTTCAAAGAGAGCACTAGAGAGTGGAGATAAAATGGAACATTGTATCTAACTTTCCAAGTGCATGGCACTTTAATAACAAGTCAAATTAGGTTAAACAACAAAAATAAAATGGTTGCATGGATCAATAACTTGTTAATTATTTTTGTTGGTGGAAACATGGGAAATTTGAATTCTCTCTCCATATTTGTGCTTATATTAATTATCTATGCATGGTCCATATGTGTTTTCATTAATTCTATATCATATCATACTCATAAGATTGTTTCCGAACCTATGATTATATGTATTACCCCGAGTCATATAGTCACATGCTAAAGTAAATCACTCTAGGGGTAGCTAATCCCTAGAAGAGACTTGTAGCACCTATTGACCATGACTAGCCATACATCACATAGTATATCCACTTTACATAGTAAAGTACACCACCTAAGACCATGATGATATTTGTAGAACTTGGTATTTCTCACAATTCTACTGACTTGATATTACTCACAAAGTCTCAACTTGATATTACTCACAAGCTTTACCACCTCAATCATATGAGGATATTTGTAGGACTTGATATTACTCACAAGTCTACTGTCTTGATATTACTCACAAGACTCAGACCTTAACATAAGTTCATGATCTTAACCATAAGGTCCTTGTACAAGCATCTCTCCCGAATATGACAATGTCATGTGAACTTAATACAAGTTCTGGACTTGATACAACACAAGTCTCAGACCTTAACACATAAGGTCATGGAAAAGATATCAATCTAATTACAACAAATATTTCATACTTGATTACAACACAAGTCTCAGACCTTAACACATAAGGTCATGGAGAATAACTTCTAAAGTTGTACTCTCAACAATTTTGAAGAGTCTCCTAATGTATATAGAGTTATTGTACAACTCATCTCTATTATCTCCTTAGGATTTGTGCTCCACACTCATATGCTTTTTACATTATATGTATTGCAATTATCATGCCATTTCAAATATTTTGTACATAACATCAAAACAATATAAAAAAGGTTTCGAGGCAAATGAAACTCAAAGAAATTTTCCCTCTATTGAAGTAAACTATAAGAAATGTATTCCTAAAGGTTATGGCAAACTCAAAACCAGGACATCGAATGGATGATGTGGTGTCTCCTTAACTATGATGTTGTTATTAAACCCTATACAAATTAACAAAAACTAAACAATAAGGAATGTCGATAGAATTAAACTAAAAAAGAAAAATAAATGAAGTGATTCTCATTATTTTTTAACTTCATAATATAGACCATAAAATTAAATAAGGTGACAAAACCCTAATAACTAGTGGTAGGATTTCACCTTCGAGATTGTGGGTGTTTGGTTATGGAGTGATAGCCATGCCATCCATTTTAGAGCCATCTGTGGCAACCCTAACACTACACTCAATTGGCAAGGAACGAGTCATTTTATAGTCATAAAACAGTTGCAAACAATCAATAAGGGAAAGAAATGATGAAAATACCAACAAATTAAACTAAGGGACAAACTAAAAGGATAGAGTGTTTGGAAACAAAAAATTTCATAATGCAAAACGATTTTTTTGCACCCACTGTTAAGAGAATAGGGTTTCCATGCCATGAAATTGAAGCATGGAAGGAAGATGTAAAGTAATAGGAAAATCAAGAATGAAATACATAATTGATGTTGTAAACACTAAACCTTATTGATGTTGGTGTGCCTAACATAGATCCATGCATACTCCCTTTATGATTGGCATCATTTCTTATATGGTTTGAAAATGAAGAAATGCCCAGAAATAAATGAGAACGATAAAAACAAGGATGCTAATTAAAACTTATTTAATTTCGTCTTCAATTCCACCAAGCAATGGCTTCAAGAAAACACTCTCTATTCACTATAACATTGAAATAAAATGTCACCACAACATAGAACAACATTTAATGAAAATGGAAAAAATGATTACACCTTCGGCACCCGACCTCAAACTTAATTAATTGTGTCAAAGGGCACATTCTACAACTCAATATGAGGGTAATCTGTGATGTAAACATAATGTTGAAGTGACATAGGTAAAAAAATATAAATTGAAAATGATAATAATAAATAAAAATAATAATGTGGATAGAAAATGAAATAACACTAAGTTAGATTCATTATAACCCTAGATCTATTAAGTGTTGAGAGGAATCAAATATCTAGAAAGACAAACTTTTCCTCATTTTTTACACTTTAATAAAATGTTTACGCTTTTTAAAAAATTGATCTGCTTGATGTTTGATAAATCTAAAGTTAAGATGGATCTAAATGTTTAAAAATCATCATAAATTCATTTAAAACTTAAGCCTATCACAAAGGGATCAAAACTATTTGTTGTTGTTGTTGTCATATACTTTACGTTATATTACTTGACAACATATCTCCCTTAGTAGGAGATAAGAGACCTCATTACTATCAATGCAAAAAACATAACATAATAAAGATATTAAAATAATTATATCCATCTTAAGTTTTCAATTCTAACTACACAGAATATGCAAAATATTTATTCTTGATATTCACAACATATACAATTATGAGGGGAAAATATGATAAAGAAATTCACATTTTTACTTTTTTTAAAGGAGGGATCATATATATCACGTTATTTTTTTAAAGCTACTATCCACATGGGATTTAAACTTATGACCTTCTATTTACAATTTCTCATCCCAATTACTCATTACTTACTCATTACTGGTTTCCCTAACCCTATGGGCATTATTGCTCACATTATCAAATAAATAGTTATGTGGTGTTTAAAATGCACAACCACCACCTCATGCCAAATGAATAACTAACACAATCACAAGTAAAATGGTTGGTGAATGTCGATAGTTGCAACCACCATATTGTTATAGTTATTCATTTGTGGTATAAAATAAACATTAAACTAATTAATATAAATATAAAACAAATATTATTTAATAAAAAAACAAAAATTGATAGGAAAAAAACAAAAAACAAACATCGACATCCTAAATCTTATTACGTTGATAGAATTTTAGATATTATCTTAGATTTTGGGCTTCCTTGAGCAGATCAACAAGATTAACATGAGAGTAACAAGTGTACAACCGGGATCAACATTATATTATCTCATATTTTGGGTTTCCTTGAGCAAATCAACAACATTATCCCGAGCATAACAAGTGTACATCCAGGATGAACATTTCATGGTCGACATATCTTGATGCATCTTGATTAAGATGCATTTAAGCAGATCAACAAGATTAACATGAGCATAACAAGTGTACAACCGGGATGAACATTTCATGGTCGTCGTATCTTGATGCATCTTGATTAAGATACATTTACGCTTGTTTATCCGCTCAAGGAATCCCAAAATATTATAATATCTAAATTCCTATCGACATAACAAGATATGACGACTATGAAATGAATCTCGGTTGTACACTTGTTACACTCCGGTTAATCTTGTTGATCTGCTAAAAAAAGTCCAAAATCTCAAATAATATCTATACGCCTAGGGGATAGACTCATAATTTTGTGCGGAGACAAATAGTGGTGATGGTTCCCATCACATCAACACCCAATACATGAGGAGTTAAACACCATTCACTCACAAAAAGAGGATATTTAAATGCATGAATAACCATTAAATTAAGTCCAAAAAGTCTCGATTAACTGACTAGGCCAATAACTGTCACCAAATAGTCACTTTAATTCTAACAGTACAAACCATCTTGTCCCATTGATATCCAATCAATTCCTGACATAATTACCAAATAAAACATCATAGAATCCTATCTTGCTAAATATACAAGTATGTATTGCCCATTAGATCATCCCTCGCAGATTTCCTTTGGAGCAACAAAACACAAAAAGCAAAGCCCTTGTATCCCATTGTCCATTAACACATGTAAGTTGCAAAGGGAACATAGGTCATCTTTTGGCTCATTCTTGATCAAGAATCCAAACCTCCCAATGCAATAAATGACACCCACCGACCAAAACAACATCAAATGATCAATTAACTCTTTTAAAGCACATGGAACAACAAATTCAATTTCTCATCCCTTGGATTAGAGCCAAATCAATCCCATACACTCATTCTGAAATCATGTTTGAAATCCATGTATATTTCACGATCCAATCACTTGTAATAACAAAAAACTATAAATGAAAGATCTTTGCCTACAATTGAATCCTATTTGCATTCCAGAAATTCAAACAATGCATCAACTCTATAAACACTCAACATGCCAGACATTAAAACAATGAATCAGATACAGTCAATAGACTAGACATTTATACGATGCATGAACAATGTCAACACTCAACATACCATACATTGAAATAATGAATCAAATACAATCAACATACTAGACATTCAAACAATGCATCAACACTATCAACATTCATACAGTTCCTAGGTTTTGGATCAATCATCCTCCTAAATTTGTTGTTTCATGTTATTGCTTCAATGTTTTAAAAATATTATCTTTTTTTTAAATAAAACTCAACTATTGAAACACTTATTCTCGTCATTGTTACTTTATTTCCCTTACAAGTTTGTTGTAGATAGCTTTTTTCAATTCACAATGAATTCATTATCTAAAACTACCCATGGCATCAAAATCCTATAGAGATATTAAAAGACATGCTCTTAAAGTCATGAAATTGGAAACCAGATTAAGGATGGTAAATTAAAATGTTCCAGAGCAAAAAAGAATGAGATTAAGGATCAATCGTCATCTATTGCTAAGAACAACAGAGTAGGGAACTCATCCATAGTCATTGGATACCTTCTTAACAAACCTTAACACTTCTCAAGCATCCAGGAACTCACTCTTCATCACCTTCTAGTGTTTTTATATGTTCTTATGTAATTGCGCTTATATGTTATACTAATCATCTATAACATAATACCCGTAGGGGAGGAGCGCCAGTTGTTGTGCACCGTCCATTTGTCCACTTAAAAAGCCACTTGAATGACACATAGTGAGTGCCATGTCAGCACTTGCAGGTAATGCCACATCTTGGGTAGGAAATGTGTTTTATTGGGCTTTAATTCACCACTTTCTTCACACTCGTCTCTCCCTATATGCCAAGTTTCATATTACTGAACTTTGCCACGATCAGATTACAAATCAGGACAAACAGAGGGGGGGTAAAACAAGCAGATTTCATAGCTTAGGAATGATAATAGCAATAAAATTAATAAAACCAAACAAACGGGGATTGTAACCCAACAAGAGATTATTTAGTCCGATAAAAGTGGCTCAAAACACATTAAACTTTCTTGTAGCATCTGGTTGCTATTTGTTATAGCTACATGCCAATAGAGGGGGATTGTAACAATCATATTAGTTCACTGGGAATGCACCTAACAATAACACACTATGTCCAGGAAATTTGTCCCATAATACCTCAAACATTATGAAATCCTCATTGTCATTATTTGTAGTTTCTACAGCATCCATCGTGAGATGGATGTTCTTTACCTTATCCCAAACGTCCTCCTTACCTCAATGCAATATTGTCATGGGATGAAGTATGGGAATTCCATAATCACACAATGCCTTTTATTAAATTTCCTTAATTCAATGCATATTTCTATTACATAAACAAACACTTGCGAAAACTTCCATTCAACATATGTATTTAATGCATGTATCTATAATAATTGTGCAGGATCTCCTTGCCATGGAAAGACTCAATAATGCTCCTCGCCTAAGGAGAACAAGATGTTGGTGTGCCAGGGGTGCACAGATTCAAGTCACTGACTCCTCTAAGGACATATACCAAGACGTGAATGAGAACTGTGTTCTAGGAAATTATGAGAATGCTCATGTAGATGGGTGGATGGAGTGGATCCACCGTATATGAGGTGGAGGGCATGGTTCCACCATCTACCACAGTGCCACTATCACCCACAATGCCACCATCTTCCATAGTGCAAGGTGCCAGTGTAACAAAAAAAAATCAATTCTATAATAGGATGGATAGAACAGTGCTTGAGGGCTGCAATTGACGATGTAGAATTCAGTGGATATTCAATTAGAGAAACTGCTAAAAAACACAACATTGCAACATCAAATGTCCATTATAGGATAAATGGACTAGCCCATACCATGTGGAGAGGGCCTCTTACTATTATGACTATAGAGGAGGAGGAGTAGGTGGTTGTGTGGTGCAAGGAGATGGCAGAATTAGGACATGGCTTGGATTCGATACAACTGAAATCAACCATTGCTCAGATATGTCAGGGGAGGCCTAACTCATTCAAAGATGGGTTTCCTGGTAAATTTTCGTGGGTTGGTTTTAAAAGAAGGCATCCAGATCTAGTTTTGAGAACAATAGAGGGAATTGATAGAGACGGGGATATAAATATGTGCCCTGCGGTACTGCCCATATTTTACGACATTCTTGTTATTGCATACAAGAAACACCTATACACTCCATATCATATTTGGAACTACAACAAGATAGTGTTACAAGAAGGAAGGAATTGTGGCATGTGATTCATTGCTAATAGAGGGAGTCAGAATGTGCCAAAGATTCTTCCCAAGAGAAGGGAGTGGATAACCATTGGTCTATGTGCATACAATTGGTTATTCAATCCCATGATTTTATATGTTTAAGGGTAGAACTAGGATGGAAAATTATATCATAAATTGTGAACCCGGTGCTTGCATGGATGCACATCCCCACACATGGATGACTAGAGAACTCTTCCTAAATTGGATATTCCACTTCGCATCATCTATACCGGGCGGGATCTCCCCTCTAACCACATTACTGTGCAAACAATTGAGGAGGCCATCAAGTTGGGAATTGACTTGTTAACACTTCCTTCCCACACTACACATAGTCTGCAACCCCTTGATGTTAGTGTGTTTGGTCCATCCAAGTGTTTTTTCAGGTCATAATAAGAAGTGTGGATGGAAAAAAATCTCGAGGTAGAGGTGAAGAGGCATGAGTTAATCGAGCTTGCAAGTAGATCTCTTAAAAGGGCACTCACGACCTCGAATATTGAGGTTGGATTTATGCAGACTGGAATTTGTCCATTGAATTATGATGCTCTTATGCATGACACTAGTGGTGGTCGAGCATTTGTTGTGTATGGGCAGGAAGTTGTTGATGGTCAAGAGCATGTGGATGGCTAGGTAGATGAGGATGGCCATGAGCATGATGATGAATAGGTAGACGAGGATGGCCAAGGGCATGTGGATGGTCAGGAAGATACTCATGCTGCGGAAAATATGCTATCCCTGTCTCAAGGAATATTCCATGGACATGGTAATGATGATGATGAACAAGTAAGTGCTACACAATACAATCACAAACCAATGGATGATAACATGCATCTAGCCGATCAAACTGAAACACATATGGAATCGTTTGTGCATACTAAAAATGACTATAAGGATTCCAATAAGGTCAATCGATGTCATAGTCCAAGGAGAAACAATGAGCCATTGACATTCACAACCCAAGTATCCCGACCACTGTGGATGGAAGAAGCCATGATGAACTTGGAAAAACATGTTGGCACGACCACCAACGATGAAAGCATGAACATGACTTTGGAGCCAGTAACATGCACGATGAGGTTGTGTAACACCCCAGTTTTGACCCCGTTGCATTAGATGTATATGATGTATATATTGTAAATAATCATGGTGTGGAGCTAAAGGCCAAGGCCCCACCATTGATTGGTTATGCTATGTTTCGGGTTGAATTGTTAAACCATGAACGAATGGGAGAAAAGCCATGTGTCACCTTCCCTTGTCTTACCCAACTACCACCATTAAAAACTGCTGCTGTTAGTTGGGGCAGTTATGACTGGGAGTGGAGTGTGGCAAGACTATCAGTCCTTGCCCACATGCACACTCCACCAGCAGGTTGACCCCACGTTGGCAAGCAAAAACGACCACCGCCATCACTCCAGCGGACTCCCCATTCTCACTACTATGCCATTCTCTCCATTGTCTGTTCATCCTCATGCAGGGACGATAGTTTGCTCATTCTCACGCACAGGCATCTTTCCTGTTTGATCTCACGTAGCTAGGGTGGGAGCCGTTTTTCGGTTGTCATTCACGTTTTTCCACAAAGTGGAATCTGGTGTGTTTTTCCTCTGTATTTACGAGGTCTAGTGTAAAATTTCCTCACGCACAGGTTGAGAGTCTGTATCTTCTTCTCCAATGTGGTCTGTGTAAGTCTTTTCCAATTGCTTCGTTGTCCAAGGGGGGCTGTTGTTTTCCCCACGTTGTAAACTGTGTTGCTGATACATTTGGTGACTACTGTAAGTTGCTTGGGAGTCATTTTGGCCACGATAGGGCCAAGAACGACTCGAGAGTCGTTTTCCTATCCAAGCTATAACTACTGATTGATTGCTTGCGTGCAATGGTTGGTCTTTGGACTATGTTGGGAGCAGGGATGGGGGTTTGGTTTGCTTGATAAACCTGGTGTGTCTAGAAACCACACAGATAGAGCTGGAGGGTTGGATTTCTTCTCCACAACCCCTGAATAGCACTGGAAGGGAAGTCAAGGCCTGAAGGACTGTGTAGCAGAAAAGAGACTGATTCCTTGTGTTGGGTGTCTGTGGGTGTATTAGAAATCAGGCTAGTTTTGGTGTAGGTGTTTCCAGCTCTGTAATGGGCTCACCAGCTTAGCATTTAGCTTTTCCCAGCTCTTGGATGGCCTGACAAACTCAACTGTGTTGGCTTCGCTATGTTTTGTGTACCCTTGGCTATGTGTAAGCCTGCTTGTTCCTTATTCCTTGGGGAATCATGCCCAGTTCGGGGGTGGCAGCTTTGCTGAGAGATTTAAGAGCATGCTAGCCTATGGTTGGGTGGAACATTACAGCGACATAGTTGGTTGCGGAACGAGTTCTTCATAAGATAAGTAATCTTGTCTGTTTTACTCCTGCAATCATTTTACTGTTAATGAATATGGTGAACATGTTGAATGCTTGTATGAACATATGTTGCTTTCGTTGTGTATGATAAATAATTGTATCTGTGTATGTTCTACTTCAATGCATTTTGTTTCAACATTTTATGAATACACATGTTCATGGGGTTGGTTGCCCAGATGGTTAAGGCCATGGTAGCGTCCTCTTTGCCGGTCGAAGGGTCAGGGACGTTACAGGTTGTCCAATTTTATGTTGGCGTTGGGTCGATAGAAGAACTAGACACGGGAATTGAGGAAGCAATCGAAGAAGATAATGCAACTGAAGCAACACACCTAGATGATCATGTACCACTTCTAGGGAACACACCTAGACTTGGCCGATTTCTAAAGTTGTCGATGGAGAGGGTGACAACAAAGGGAAGACAAGGTTCATGTGACAATATCTGATTGAGATGAAGTTTACAATTACTCACTTCAAATGATTACCTCAACTTGTTGGTTGAATATGAAACTAAGAAACATGAATTGCACGAATTAAAATAGAGGAATAAAAATATTGCAAAGGAAAAGAAGGCATCTAGGATTATTGTAGCTGAACAACGGGCACAAGGAATGATTAAAAGAGAGAAAAATAGTCAAGAAAGAGAGCATCATAAACAATTAGCAAGGCTGGAAAAGGAGGAAATAAAATCTCAAAAGACCAGCCATAGTACTGCAAGAGAAACTAAGGATGAAGAACTATTGGCCAACATTGTAAGAGAAACTAAGGAAAGGAACATGATGGTGCACTCAATGGAATAGTTTTCAGACAACACACACTCCTACCAAGATCTTATTAGCATTCAGATCCCCAACTATCATAATCCTGGTTTCCCCCCACAATTTACTCCTACTAGTGCAGGTGCCAATTCTATGTTTACTTATCCAACACCTCAAGTTAATTAGGGGGTATCAAGCACAAGTCAGGCATATGGATATTTGTTTCCAACTTGGATGCAAGCTCGAAATTGGAAACAATCCATTGGATGCAACCTCGCCCATCCTCCTCAAACATTGTCAACAATTTTTGGATCAACTGGGAAACCCGAGAATAAATGGTGGTGAAGATACCCAACAACATCATGAATAGGATAATTGGTATGTATCATAACCACATGAAGTGTGGACTTCAATATGAAGGTTTTTTTTTTTTTCTTCAGTTTCAGTCAAGTTGAGGAGAGCTTGACATAAATTAAATCCCGAGTCATTTTTTTGGTTGTCCCTCTACTCCTAAATTGAATACAATTGTCATAGTCTTATATATTGAATCAGTTTTCTCTACGATTCAAGGATTTGTATTAAACTAGTTTAAATATGAATGCAATAATGTCACAACAGTATTGATTTCTATATTAATCTTGAAGTATGTCAATGTTTATGTATTTTTTTTGTACACCATCTTCATATGGTCAAGTGAAAGCAACAACCAGTTTGGTGTGCTAATTTGGTTCCTAAGTGGGTGATCGTTTGGTATGCTAATTTGGTTCTTGAGTTGATGGATGTGAAAAGAACACTAGTCCACTATATACCAAGTACCGTATTTTGGCATATTTTAAGGGAAAAAATAATGTGTTAATAAATAAGCTAACAAGGGAAAAAAGACATTAGTACACTATCATCAACAACTTAGCTAACAAGGGAACTTTGTTTAGGCTCTTAAGTGGTTGACTACCATACTGGTAATATAACAAGGGAAACATCCTAGAGGGAGAAACAATAGAATATATGAAGTTGCCAAATCTTCATATATTCATGTTGTGGATGTCTAAATGCATGGCTTTAATGTCCTAGCAAAAAACAACATTCTCATCACTATGATAGCCAAGAACATCACACAATGCACATTCCTCAAAGTTGAGTGAACCATACAACTATTCCAAATTCTTGAATGGTCAACAAACACAATGACAACATACTGCAAAATCCTCATATATTCATGCTGCAAAATGTCTAAATGTGTGGCTTAAAAGTCCAAACAAACAACAACATTCTCATCACTTTGAAAGCTAAGAACACCACATAATGCACATTCCTCAAATTTGAGTGAATCATACAACCATACCACATAATGCACATTCCTCAAATTTGAGTGAATCATACAACCATTCCAAATTATATAATGGTCAACAAACACAATGGAAACATACTGCCAAATCCTCATATATTCATGCTGCAAATGTCTAAATGTGTGGCTTCAAAGCCCCAATGAACAACAACATTCTCATAACTCTTTTAGCCAAGAACACCACACAATGCACATGCCTCAAATATAAGTTAACCATACAACCATTCAAAATTATAGCATGGTCAGCAAACACAATGAAAACATATTGCCAATCCTCATATATTCATGCTACAAATGTCTAAATGTGTGGCTTCAAAGTCATAGCAAACAACAACATCTCATCACTATGAAAGATAAGCACACCACACAATGCACATTCCTCAAAGCTGACTGAAATACAACCATTCCAAATTACGAAATGGTCAACAAACACAGTGACACTAGTACACTATCATCAACTACTTAGCTAATAAGGGAACATTGTTTAGGCTCTTAAGTGGTTGACTACCATACTGGTAAGCTACAAGGGAAATGTTGTAGATGGAGAAACAATAGAATATATGAATTTTCCAAATCTTCGTATATTCATGTTGCAAATGTCTAAATGTGTGGCTTCAATGTCCCACCAAACAACAACATTCTCATCACTCTGATAGCCAAGAACACACACAATTCACATTCCTCAAATATGAGTGAACCATTCAACCATTTCAAATTACAGAATGGTTAACATACACAATGACAACATAATATCAAATCCTCATATATTCATGCTGCATATGTTTAAATGTGTGGCTTCAAATCCCTAACAAACATTCTCATTCTCATCACTCTATTAGCCAAGAACACCACACAATGCACATTCCTCAAATCTGAGTGAACCATACAACCATTTCAAACTACATAATGTTCAACAAACACAATGACAACATAATTCCAAATCCTCATAATCTGAGTGAACCATACAACCATTTCAAACTACATAATGTTCAACAAACACAATGACAACATAATTCCAAATCCTCATATACTCATGTTGCAAATGTCTAAATGCGTGGATTCAAATTCCCAACAAACAACAACATTATCATCCCTCTGAAAGCTAAGAACACCACACAATGCACATTCCTCAAAGCTGAGTGAATCATACAACCATTCCAAATTACATAATGTTCAACAAACACAATGAAAACATACTGTCAAATCTTCATATATTAATGTTGCATATGTCTAAATGTGTGGCTTCAAAGTCCCAACAAACAACAACATTATCATCATATTCTGATAGATAAGCACATCATTATCATCATTCTGATAGATAAGAACATCATACAATGCACATTCCTCAAAACTGAATGAAACATACCACCACGCCAAATTACATATTTGGCAAAAAAGACAATGGAAACATATGCAATAGTGGGGCCGCCTGAATAGTTTCTTCCAAGTGGCCTACTATGGGACTTAAGATTCAAACAGGAGATGGAAAATAGCAACCAACACAAATAACCGGTGTTTATTTGTAATGAAAATTCTAATTTACAGTACACGTACAGAAAATCATATTAGAAACCCACTAGCACCCAAACCCTTGGTACAAAATTATCACAAAATATGAATTACAAGACCCAATTACAACATGTTGCATATGATAGACTTGACACAAAATTAGCCAAAGACTGTTTTACATCCAGGAAAATTGATTCCCCTCATAACTGTCTGCAATAACGTAGCCAATAGCCCAGTTAAAATAACTTAAATAGAGTCTCAATTACAAGAACAACCTGCCAAAACATTGGAAATACTTCATGTTTAATAGACTGCACATAGAGTCCTTACTGTAGGAAAACCCAATTTAAAAAAAAGCCTAAAATGTAAGCATGTTGAATCTCCTCAATCCGGTTAATTGCCAGGTAAACAAAACCCTAAACCCAAAAACCAATTACATCCATGCAATATAGGAATATCCTCATAGAGGTTAACTGCTAAGTAAGCGAACTTGCAAACAAATTCATATATGGACAATACAAATAACAAAACCCAATTACAACATGCATCATGACCGACTAATCCATACAAAACACAAACCTAAACCCAAAAAACCAATTACATCCATGCAATTCAGTTCCTCTCACAACCAGAACTTGTGATACCATGCATAGTAAAAAAATCCATAGGGAAGTTAAGAGTGTTGATACACACTAGAAGCCGGTAGGATGGAAACCCTACCAGAGCAAACTCCATGGAGCAATGAGCCAACAGTTGCAGGATGTCCAAGCATTTGTCTGATCCAACTTCCCTGAAGCAGTGCGACCTTCCACACCAATAGACACCAATTGGGTCAGTCAAAAACATCCCAACATTGCAGTGAAAACCAACATGAAAAACACCACCAATTTGCATGCCAACCCACCATGTAGTTGCAGTCAAAACTCAAACTAGTTTCTTGTTGGAGTACCATGCAAATAACCAGAGGACATCCATAAAATTCCTCGAAACAAAGATGGCAGAGGAACTGGATGTTAGTCCATGAAATGGGCCAGAAACTGAATGGAGGATGGTCCATCAAACCCTTGACCCGGCGTGAGAGGGATCCTTCAAACCAAAAGCAACGATGAACAATTGAACAACTGCGAACAACATTGAACCACAATGAAACGAAGGTGAACAACCACAAAATGGAGACGATCAGGGAAAGTGTCTGTGGTATTGCACCTCTAGTCCACCTAAGGATAGGTAGACAGAAGCCCTCACATGCAGAATAGAGGCTGGGAGGACCACTATCAGGGTGGAGAAACGCTCACACTCCATCCCCATACAAGATTTCACTGAGTTGAAGAGTGGACTCGCAAAAGAAGAAAGACATACACGAAGAACGAGATGAATTAAAGTGCAATAAAGCGCTCACGTACTTGAGACATGGAACTATCTATCGTGTTGATGCAACACTCTCCACCCGTCATTTGGGTGGTTGTTGACGTGGAGAAAGGAGGGTGCACAACTAATGGCGTCCCTCCCCTATTGACGTAATTATTATTTTTTAATTTTCAAAAAACCCATTGGCAACGCAATTCTACCGATCGTATATTTAGATCGTGGGAAACATAAATATATGTTACAATTTTATAAAACTAATTGAATATAAGTGAAATTAGCAACGCAGTTGGTTAATACCGACCTCTTAAGAGAACATAAAAATTGTTTAATACTTACTTTTTAGAAAAAGTCAGTAATGTTGCTTAGTTTTTTCCTCTCACAAACAATGACACGAATAACTTATAGTCTATGAAGCCCCAAGTGTTAGCTCAATTGGTAAGACGTGCACACACTCTCTCGGTTCGGGGGAGGTCACGGGTTCGAGCCTTGAGTCCTCTGGGGTTAGGCCTTCTGCTAGGATGGCCGACGGTTTACTACCTCTACCATCCACTAATGTGGGGAAGTATTGCTGGGTTTCCCGTGGATCTTTCCACTTGGAAAAAAAAAACTCATAGTCTATGAATATCTTGCACTAAATCATTGGAAACATGAATAAGCTAACATGTTTTGGATTATATAGTTGTTGAAATAGATATAGTTATATTGTTTCTTATGATACATTTGATAGATTCAATACAACCTTAAATACGGTTAATAAGATAGATTATTTTGTACTATAAGGGGTTAGCTGAACATTGCTTAAAGGATATATGAGTTAGGTATTAGTGTATTAGTAGTGTCAATCATGGAATACTATATTGGACCATAGTATTCCATGTTCACCTATAATCAATTATAGCAGTTGGGTACTTAATGGCCTAGTAGTTAAGGCACATTAGTGTGTTGGTTGGTCTAGTTAAGGGGCTTGTAGTTAATGGATAATGGTGAGGGGGTGTGTTGGTTAGTAGGTAAATGGTGAGTGAATGGTTCATTGTAATAGGTTAGTGATTCATGTTTGACTTATGTTAGTGGAATTAGCAGCTGCTTAGAACCTGCCTCTTAAGAAAAATTTGATTAAAAGATAGCAACTTTTGTTGTAGTTGAATTGTAAAAATTAATCTGTGATTCTTAAAAAAGTTTAATATAATATAAAACAAATTTTGATAATAAAATTTTAAAGAATAATATATTAAGTATTATGCCATAATATATTAAGTATTATGCCAATATAGTGTACGTGTAACAAACCCAACCTCCATCTTACCACATAAGTGTAAATGGGGTATAAAATTTTGATAATAAAATTTTAAAGAATAATATATTAAGTATTATGCCAATATAGTGTATGTGTAACAAACCCAACCTCCATCTTACCACATAAGTGTAAATGGGGTATAAATTTTTTCCTTGAACATCTTTTAAAGTACCAAGAATGTTAGTGCCAATGATTCTTTTCATATTAAAGAAGAACAACTCTATATTCATATACATAGAAGGATATTTAATTTTATATGCTAACAACAAAATTCTCATCAAACTGATCTCTTTATAAAATAGTTTTTTCTTTATATACAACTTCCACTTGAATGCAACTAGTTTCCTCTTAGTTCAAATATTCATAATCATCTTCATCTATCTAGGAATTATAATTCTAGTTTTAAATAATATCTTAAAACCTTCATCTTTGATTTCTCATCTATACATGAGAATCTATAATAAAACTCCACATTAAACCATCACCATATTAATGCTCTCTTAGTAGAGTATCAATCCTTTCCCTTTACAACAAATCATAATAATAAGAAAAAGGGCATGATATTACTTAAAATCCCTAGAGAAGGTTCCCCACATAATAACTTACATGTATACATATTGTGAGAGAATATTTCGTGGACTTACTGAACATCTATTGTCGATCATATATTCATGATAACACAATACTATTACTTTAGTTTCTCTTATAACATAAACAACAATATGTTTCTTGTGCACAAAGTCTTAACATTTATATTTAGATAACATGATCCAAAATCCACTCATTATGTACATATAAGAAAATGAGTATTCCTTTAGCAACACAAACGTGTGGAGCATTAACTTTGGTCAAATTACAGAAATAGAACACAATGCAAGAGAGGAACACCAATATACGTGGTTCACCCCAATTAGGGGCTACGTCCATCAAGAATTGTTAATTTTATTATTATTGTATCCATCAAACAAGGATACAATTCTGCAACACATCAACTACAATTTATTTTTCTTTTTCCCATAAAGTCTCTTTCACATAAGAACACTTTCAAATTACTATCTAGACTTATTGCATGGATTTTCTTTTAAACCATGGACTAAAAAATACACAATCTTCTCACTTTAACTACTCAAGGCTGAAATGCAAAGGCTAAAAGTCATAACTAGTTATTAGCCATCAAATTTAATTCTTTAACCAATACAAAATGAAAGTTCCAACATTGAGGATTGTGATGTTGTCCTAAGCCATTATTCTATATATAAAATAAGTACATATATTATTCTTACTAATATGGATTCTATGGATTCCCATGAAAACTCATGTTATGCAACTAAGTAATCCAATAAACAAGGGTGTAGTTAATTGACTCACAATATCTTAATTCAACTTCAAGACTATTCCTTCCTTCGCTAAATCTGCACCTAATATGCTTTTACTTTTTTAGTTATTGGGAAATCAAATCGGTTTTAATCTTCCTCCATCGTATACTCACATAGTACAAATACAAATTACACAATATAAGTACTTCAACTAAAGAGTGGGCGAGAAGGGATTAAGGGCTACACCCTTTCTTGGATTTTGCTCAAGCTCATACAATATAAGCGTATAAAGGGTTCAAACCAAGGGTTGTTTCCTCATTAGTTCAGTCCACGCTTATATAATTTATAAAATAAAATATTAAGAAAAAATATACAAGTATCGGGTTGCACACTTTCTGTTAAAAAGCTTCATATTTATCATATATGCTCTTCAAAACTATGCCCAAGGAAAAGAGGCATCCTATAATAAACTAAGATTTAATAAATTGTTATTAAATTTTTTAAAGAGTATTTTATTTTATAATTTTAAATATTTTTTATCAAAAAGTAAAAAATAAAACAAAAGTAATGGATTTTTTTTTATTAAAAGAAAGATATTGGAGGGAACATAAATGAAATAGATGTTGAAGAGTGTTTGTTGACCCACAAGATGAAAAGACAAGTGGTTGTACCTGCTGAGTGAAAAATCAAGGTGCATGAGGCATCTTCCCCAAAATAAGGTCACAACTCTTTGTTGAATGCTAAAGAGCAGGAGGCTCATAAATGACCAAGTCCTAGGAAAAATACTATATAATAGTATGACGATTAACAAGCAGGAGCTAGCATTGGACGAGGATTGAATATGAGAATGCAAGAGATGGCGCATTAAGTTGATTTTTCTCTTGTGGTTCAACAAAAAGGATCGGGAGTATTGGAGCAAGTGAATTGGCTGCTCTAGGAGTTGGTTGGGAGGAACAACTATTCCATTTATGTTTTCTCAATAGTGGTGTCAGGTTCCTTGTCTCATTCTTAACTGCTTAAAATTAGTAACAATAGGATGTTTATTTTTAACTTTGAATTGCAGTTGTTTTCTTTTAAGCAGAAATGTATTATGCATCTAAATAGAATATGGATTTGCTATGCACCAGTGCAATAATAATTTCCATTATGTTATCAAAACTAGATCTTCTTTTCTGTTATATTCCTATAAACTACTAAATTTAGTTCTTAATGTATCTCTGATTGGGCATCCATACTCGAATCAAAGATTCTAGTGTTGTACTTTATTTTAAACAACTAGTAATTTGAATGCAAGTTATTGAGATTCTAGTTAAATATTATAGATTAAATTTACTTATGTTTACAACCACAATATTTTAAATAAAGTTGTTTAGAGATCAAAACCGTACTAGAATGTATTATAACTTTAAAGACTGAAAGAACCCTATTTAAATCAAAGGACCCTAGCAAGTTTTGTTCTATACAGGGACTTTCTAATTCAAACTAACAGCCGAATGACTGGATAAAATCTCAGTTTAAACATATCAGAGAGAAATATCGAAGGAATACGAGTAAACTGAAGATACTATATCTTTAAAACTAACAATCAAGTAATACAACCAAGTAATCCTCTATATAAGCTAAAAGTAAAAAATACTATATATAGTTACTATTTTAACAGGTTAAAGAAGTCGAGAGGCCTTCCTAAGAATTATAACTTAGAATGTTCAGATCATGACCTAAGGAAATATCAATAGGAACCCTGTATAGAATTATAATATACATATATATTTGTGCATTTAACTGTTTGTACAAATTATAGTAATCATAAAATATCTAGTCATTCAAATGGTGGATCATAAATATCATATCATTAATTAACTAACCGTCCCCGACCCAATCGAAGGTATCAACTCCAGATCTAGAAATTCTTTCAGCCTCTAGTTCCCTTGCCAACTACAATCAGGGATTTATTTCCTTACGTTTTAGAACCAAATAAAATCTACATGATACAAAATACTCTAACAATCAAATTACATTGTTTATAACTAAATATTCTAAGATCTATTCCAAGATCGTGTTGGCCAGTTGATTCATACAGGTATTTGACCCGAGTTAAACAGTTATAATCAATACTATAGAATTCCAAATCAAATGCCCCAACTATTCACTAAAGCAACGAATCATCCTAAATCCAATGTATGGAAGCAATACCATCGAAGGATGGAAACCATTGCATAAGAAAAGAAACATACAAATATATTTTATAACCACGCTATAATGTTTATGAAATACAATTCCAGAAACTTCACAGAAATCGCAAAGACCCTGTGGGTTGCATTAAGATTTATAAACATTAACACTATCAAAGGTTAAACAAAAAAATTTCAACCCATGGGGCCGTAAGACCATCATGATGGCATCCATATCCTTAAAAAGAAAAAGAAAATATCCATTAATTTATTAAGTTGCAGGTGATGGTAAGTCCATCCACGATGGCTCCCACGAAAACACTTTAAAACCTTAAAACAAGCAACATATGATATAACCAGTTAAATCAATGTTGGAGCAGAGAAGGGATGTGAAGTTCTCTATCCTTTAAAACATAAACCCTCAGGGTTGAATAAAAAAGAAACCATGTACTTATCTTGCAAGGAAGGCAGAAGCATGAACCCTTTGCACAATTCCAAGACTCCGCAAAGAGCCACCTACAAGAGCAATACACAAAACCGTTAATAAACATTTTGATATCAACTTTTAAATAACAAAGTAAGGTTTTGAGTTTTTTCTTACCTTCGCGTTCTAAGATGCGGTCCTAGGAGGAGGTGACCCTGTTGCCATCCTCACCAGTGCTCTCAACCCTAGAACCAACCAACCTTAATCAAAACCATAACGATAAGAAGAATTTGAACAATATAAAAATGTGTGTAGTCTTACTTTACCTGGTGGATTTGTAGAGAGGGACACGGTTCGGCTCCTTTGAGACACCCTTATCCCTTCTATGTTTGTAAAAATGATGCAATATTAGTATTTCACAACGAAAGTTCATAAAACACTTAAACAAAAACCTTGCAGAGTTTAAGCAGTTGGTTTTACCCAGTAATGGCAGTTTCAAAGCTAAATATGAAGGTTGGGTTCAATTTGCAGTGAAGCAGAAAGCTTTGGATAGCCATTAGAGCCATGAAGACCTCCTGTACACCTTAGGGAGAAACCAGATAGAATTCCATTAACCATGGGAAACTTTTTCACACCCAAAAACCTCATAAAATTGCCATTAAAACAGAAGAGCCTCGACTCCCTTAGTGTATAGACCAAATAACTTCGAATGAAGGGTTCAGACATTCTAAACGATACATTAAACCCTATTGAAACCATGGCCATCATGTTATATAGGTGGACGACCGAGATGCATTCTCAAGCCAACAGTAAAATCCTGGTTGTGTTGTCAACTCGTAGGAAAGGCAACGCATTAAACCCATAGGTCAACCAAAGTACCAAATTTTATCACCATCATAACTCACGGCCGATAACAATCATATCATTCAATCATTGTATTCAGGACAAGGTTCAAACGATGGTGAAACCCCCATAGTTCTTAACGTATAAACATATAAAATAATTTCTACCATAACCTGTAAATCATTACTTTTATGCGAAGACTCAACCATGGTCTAAACAACTAACCATATTATTTATATATTATAAACTTGCAAATCAAAAGCCACTAATATAGGTAATGTTAACATTTGCACATTAGGACCAAGGATAGACTTGGGTCCTTTCATTATGTTTTAGCCTTGCACTTCGGACCAAGGTTATACTTTGGGTCCCTTAAGCTTATTACATTTAAAAATATGGGATCAAGACTATACCCATAGTCTCCCATGTATTGTCACATGCACATAGGGCATCTTTGCTATGAAGACCCATGCTTAGCCTTAGGGCTAAGCAAGTATTTTGTAATTTAATAGCAAGAATGAGATCATTAGAACAAAAACATCACCTCTAGGTATGTTGACATCATGACGATAATTTTCGTGAACATCCACGTTTGTGCAACCTGTCATATAGCAATTAAAGATCCGTGTAAGAAACTTTACAAAACAATAACATATGTATTTATGCTATAGCAACTAATTCATGTAGGAACATTAGTGATGTGTTATGGATATATGTATATATCCATCAATTTTTTTTAATGGATTTTTGAGGAACATGACATAATGATATCAAAGCATGGTTACAACACTAGGCCTGAACCGGCACAACATTGAAGTTGTTAAACTAGAAAAATAATTTTATTTTATTTTGGGGTTGATTCTCTTACGAAACTAGAAGAGAACGATATCTTTATTTTTGTAGAAAAACTATGGCAAGCATAGGAATGTCTACAGAAGAAGAATCTCACCCTAGAAACCCTGTGAACAATGAGTAGGGTGAAATTTGGGTAAACCTTAATGAGAGTCAAAATGATAACCCATTTGAATTGCAAAGAATTGTTAAAGAGCTAAGATTAGAGTTAAAAAGAGTTGGGGAGGATAATGAACGAATTCTGAAAGCTCAAGAAGAACTAAATAACATTTTGTTGGCTAAAATACACAATGATGAAAACGAGAAAAACAAAGAACATGAACATAATATGCCAAAAACTACACCTTACATATGTAAGGGAATAAAACTGGAATTTTCCAGTCATGGCGCTGAAACTTCCAATGAGGAATTAAATAAACACCACAGAAAAACAATAGGATTTTAGTGAAAGTAGTGATGATAATAAAAATAAAAAGAAGTACAAACCTTATGAAGATATTTTTGGGGAATTAAAAAAATTAAGCCACATATTTTTGACAGTGAGATTGAGAAAGGAGAAGAGGCAGAAGCCTGGTTATCGAGAATGAAGAAATACTTCCAAATCTATAATTACTCCGATGAACTGAAGGAAAAAATGGCCATTTATAACTTAACAGGAAAAGCATACATCTGGTGGCAAGATATAAAAAAAGTAAAAGGAATAAAAGAACGATACATAACCTGGAAAGCCTTTAAAAAACATTTTAAATGAAAATACCTTTCAGAACAATACTATGAAGAAAAGACTAAGGACTTCTACGAGTTAAGGTTAGGAGCTATGTCCATGAAATAACTCTGTAGTAAATTCATGAGTCTGCTTCGTTATGTACCATATATAATAGATGAAAAACAAAAAATATAACATTTTCTCAGTTGTTTTTATATCATGTTTAAGGAGCGGATTGAGTATGGCAATCCGAAGACGCTAGAAGAAGCAATGAGAAACGAAATTTTTTGTTATGATCAGAATAAAAATAAAAGAGAAAGTGTACCAAATTGGAAAACTAAAAGGTGAGATAACTTTTATCCAAGAAAGAAGAATAATAAATTTTACAAAAATACTGGGAATAATTACAAAGGGTATCAAGGAAGTAATAGTAAAAAATTTAAACCATAGAACCCTACAGCAAAAGAGAGAGAGCCTCCCACTACTTTTAATAAAAACATTGCACAGAGGGAACCCTTAAAATGTTGGGAATGTGACAAGCCACATTATTTTAAAGACTGTCCTATAAGAAAGGAAAACTTTAATAATGTTCACACCATTCAGGAAGTTGTTATAGTGGGAGATATTGTGAGGAACATTTTCAAAATTAGTGTTGCATTGGAGAATCAACAAGCAGATCATCAAACTTCAATGGTTGAGATCGAAGGTATGATAAAAATTCAATCGATTTTCATACTAATTGATCTAGGTACAAGGTTGAGTTATGTATCACCTAGGATTGTTGAATTATGTAAATTGGTATGACAAAAATTTTAAAAATCTTGGTTGGTAAAGTTAGCCACAGGTACTAAGCGTAAAGTCACTAGGTATGTAAAAATATGTGAAATATCAATGAATGAATTATTAGGTTCCTATGATATGCTGATATGAGTGGTTTGGTTAGAAAAACACAGAGTAATGTTGAATTGTTATGACAAAAAATTTACATGCATAAATGATACTGGAAACACCATTAAAGTAAAAGGATTTCTCAGAAAGGTTACGATCAGAGAGATTTATGCCTTACACATGAAAATATATGTATGTAAGGGGTGTAAAGTATTCGATGTCTATGTAATGGATGATCAAGATAATGATAACAAACTTAAAATAGAAGATATACCTATCTTAAAGGATTTTAAAGACATATTTTCGGAAGAAGTCCCTGAAATACCTCTGAAAAGAGACATAGACTTTACAATCGATCTGATACCGGGAGCGTACTAGCATCAAAATCTCCATATCGAATGAATATAATAGAACTTATAGAACTTAAATCACAATTACAAGAACTAATCGACAAGAAGTATATTCAACCTTGTGTTTCCCCTTGCGGAGAACTGGTCTTATTCCTAAAGAAGAAAGACAAAACTCTAAGATTGTGCATAGACTATCGACAACTAAATAAGATGACTATTAAAAATCAATATCATTTACCCCGGATATACAATCTATTCGATCAGTTCTGCGGGGCAACAATCTTCTCTAAAATAGATCTAAGGTTCAGATGCCACCAAGTATGGATCAAAGATGAAGACATCTTTAAACTTTCCTTGAGAACCCGTTATGGTCACTACGAATTTGTCGTAATTCCTTTTGGGTTAACAAACGCACCTACAACCTTTATGTGCTTAATGAATAGTATTCTGAGTAATTATTTAGATAAATGTGTAGTCGTTTTCATTGATGACATGCTGATTTACTCGAAGAATAAACAAGAACACAAAGAACACCTAAGAATAATTTTACAAGTATTAAGAGAACAACAACCGTTTGCTAATTTTAGCAAATGCGACTTCTTTAAAGACATAATTCAATATCTAGGACACATAGTGTCCAAGGATGGAATATTTGTCGACCCCAACAAGATTAAGGCTATCACTGAATGGTCAGTTCCTAATAATGTAACAGACATAAGATCATTCATGGGGATTACGGGTTATTATCGAAAGTTTATTGACATATTTTCTAAGATAGCCTACCCCATAACTTCACTGCAGAAGAAAGGAAAAAAGTTTGATTAGAACGAAAATTGTATGGAAAGTTTTAATAAACTAAAACATTTGTTAATTACCATCCCTATCTTAAAAATTGACGATCCTTTTAAGGATATCGTCGTATGGACTGACGCATGTAAGGAATGATTAAGGAGGGTGTTAATTCAAGAGAATTACGCCGTGGCCTATGAATCTAGGAAACTAAAAGAACATGAAAATAACTACGCTACACATGACTTAGAACTTGTTTCAATTATACATGCGTTAAAGATGCGACGACACTACCTCATTGGAATAATTTTTTTGCTAATGTCAGATAACATAAGTTTAAAATACTTATTTGACCAATAAAATATAAATGCTAGACAAGATAGGTGGTTGTCATTCTTAAGTGAATATGAATTCAAAATAAAACATATAAAGGGAAAATAAAACATAGTTGCATACGCTTTAAGTCGTCATGCAAATTTACTATTTGCAAGCAACAATTACGAATTAGATTTGGAAAATCAGATTTGGAATGTTATAAAGGTGATCAATTGGAATGTTATACTATTTTTCATATTTATATTCATGTGATCGATTGGAATGTTATAAAGGTGAAACCCAAAGTAGAGTTCCAGGTGGGACCAAAGCGTATTCTCGACATGAGAGAAATTTTACTCCGGAACCATACCATCAGACAAGTCAAGGTGCAATGGAAGCACCTTAGTACGGAAGAGTCCAGTTGGGAATTGGAAAGTGATATGTGGGAGGCATACCCAATCATATTCCAAGATGAAGAAATAGAAGAATAAAACATAAATTCAGTAACATCTAGGACATTGTTATCCTCTAAGGGGAGGTGTGTGTAATACACCAAGATTTAATAAATTGTTATTAAATTCTTTTAAGAGTATTTTATTTTATTATTTTAAATATTTTTGACAATAAGTCAAAAATAAAACAAATGTAATGGATTGTTCTTTTATGAAAAAAAGATACTGGAGGGAACATAAATGAAATAGTTGTTGAAGAGTGTTTGCTGACCCACAAGAGGAAAAGCAAAGTGGTTGTAGCCGTTGAGTGAGAACTCAAGCTGTAGGGGGCATCTTCCCCAAAATCAGGTCACAAATCTTTGTTGATTGCTAAAGAGCAGGTGGCTTGTAAATGACTAAGTCCTAGGAAAAATACTATATAATATTATGTCCATTAGCAAGTAGGAGGCTAACATTGGATGGGGATTGAATTTGAGAATGCAAGAGATGGCGCATTAAGTTGATTTTTCTCTTGTGGTTCAACAAACAGGCTTAGGGGTTCTGGAGCAAGTGAATTGGTTACTCTAGGATTTGGTTGGGAGGAGCGGCTATTCCATTTATGTTTTCCCAACAGTGGTGCCAGGTTCCTTGTCTCATTCTTAGCTGCTTAAAATTAATTACAGTAGGATGTCTATTTTTAACTTTGAAATGCAATTGTTTTATTTTAAGCAGAAATGTATTATGCATCTAAATAGAATATGGATTTGTTATGCATCAGTTCAATAATCATTTCCACAATGTTATCAAAACTAGATATTCTTTTATGTTATATGCAGGTAAACTACTAAATTTAGTTCTTAGTGTATCTATGATTAGGCATCCATACTCGAATCAAAGATTCTAGTGTTGCGCTTTATTTTGTAATTTGAATGCAAGTTATTGAGATTCTAGTTAAATATTATAGACTAAATTTACTTATATTTACAAACACAGTATTTTAAACAAATTTATTAAGATACCAGAACCGTACTAGAATGTATTATAACTTTAAAGATTGAAGGAACCCTATTTAAATCGAAGGACCCTAGCTAGTTTTGTTTTATACAGGGACTTTCTAATTCAAACTAAGAGTCGGACGACTAGATAAAATCTCAGTTTAAACATATCAGAGAGCAAGATCGAAGAAATACGAGTAAGTTGAAGATGTTATATGTTTAAAATTGACAATCAAGTAATACAACCAAGTAATCCTCTGTATAAACTAAAAGTAAAAAGTACTATAATATAGTTACTCTTTTAACATGTTAAAGAAGCTGAGAAGCCTTCCTAAGAGTTACAACTTATTTACAACGCATTTCATAACGCATTTCATAAAACCCATTACAGATCAAGAATGTTCAGATCGGGACCTAAGGAAATATCAACAGGAACCCTAAATAGAACTACAATATACATATATATTTGTGCTTTTAACTGTTTGTACAAATTATAGTAATCGTAAAATATCCAGTCATTCAAATGGTGGATCATAAATATTTGATCATTAAAACCTTACAACAAGCAACAAGCGCTATAACTAATTAAATCAATGCTAGAGAAGAGAAGGGTTGTGAAGCCCTCTGTCCTTCAAAACATAAACCCTTAGGGTTAAATAAAAAAGAAACCATGTACTTATCTTGCAAGGAAGGCGAAATCATGGACCCTCTGCATGATTCCAAGACTCCGCCAAGAGCCCCCTGGAGGAGAAATACGGCAGAACTGTTAATAAGCATTTTGATTTCAAATTTTAAATAACATAGTAAGGTTTAGAGGTTTTGCTTACCTTGGCTTTTTAAGACGCAGGCCTGGGAGGAGGTGACCCTGTCGCCATCCTCACCAATGCTCTCAACCCTGCAACCAACCGGCCTTAATAAAAACGATAATGATAAGAAGAATTTGAATAGTATACAAATGTTTGCAGTCTTACTTTACCTGGTCTATTTGAAGAGAGGGTCAGGGGTCGGCTCGATCGGGACACCCTTATCCCTCCTCTTCCTATAAAAACAATGCAATATTAGTATTTGACAACGAAAGTTCATAAATCACTTAAACAAAAACCTTGCAGAGTTTAAGAAGTTGGTTTTACCTTGTAATGGCAATTTCGAAGCTAAATATGAAGGTCAGGTTTGATTTGCAGTAAAGCAGCAAGCTTTGGATGGCCATTAGATCCATGAAGGCCTCTTGTACACCTTAGGGAGAAACCAGATAGAACGCCATTAACCGTGGGCAAGTTTTCACACCGAGAAACCTCATAAGTTGCCATTAATAGAGCATAGCCTCGTCTCCCTTAGCTTATAGACCAAATAACTTCGAATGAAGGGTTCGGACATTCAAAATGACACATTAAACCTTATTGAAACCCTGGCCATCGTATTGTACAGGTGAACGAACAAGATGCATTCTCGAGCCAGTAGTAAAAGCCTAGCTGCGTTGTCAACTCACAGCCAGGGAAACACATTAAACCCATTGGCGAACCAAAGTACCACATTTTATCACCATCATAACTCACGACCGATAGAATTCGTAACATTCAATCATTGTATTCAGGCCAAGGTTCAAACTATGGTGAAAACCCCATAGTTCTTAACATATAAACATATAAAATAATTTCTACCATTACCTATAAATCATTACTTTTATGCTAAGACTCAACCATGGTGTAAACCCATAACCATATTATTTATGTATTATAAACTTGCAAATCAAAAGCCACTAATCCAGGTAATGTTAATATTTGCGCATTAGGACCAAGGCTAGACTTGGGTCCTTTCATTATGTTTTAGCCTTGTGCTTAGGACCAAGGTTATACCTTGGGTTCCTTTATAAGCTTATTACATTTAAAAATATGGGATCAAGACTATACCCATAGTCTCCCATGTATTGTCACATGCACATAGCAGTATCTTTGCTACGAAGACCTAGACTTAGCCGTAGGGCTAAGGAAGAATTTTGTAATTTAAAAGCAAGAATAAGATAATTAGAACAAAAGCATCACCTGTAAGTATGATGACAGCATGACGATAATCTCGGTGAACATCCACGTTTGTGCAACCTGTCATATAACAGTTAAAGATTTGTGTAAGCAACTTTACCAAACAATAACATATGTATTTATGCTAATACATGTAGGGACATTAGTGATGTGTTATTGACATATATATATCCATTATTATTATTATTATTATTATGGATTTTTGAGGCACATGACACATCCACACCAAAGGAAACGATCTGGACCAACACTTGTAAAACAAACAAACCTAGAGCAAAGTCAAATGATAACGTGCCCTCCACTCTTCTCCAACTAGAATAAAACAATACTCTTAATTTAAAAAAAAAGAGGTCTTCTACCAGAGCGCACCCCTTAGTATCGGTGTAGGCCTTCCAGGCTATTCTTCTCCTAATAGATAGAGTAATAAAATAAAAATAGAGGAGATATGTTGGCAATGCCCTCTATCCTTAAAAAGAAATAAAAATTAGACAAGGATTTTATATCAAGGTACCCTGCCTTCTTCCATTGAAAATATTTTCGCTCGACCGAAGTATGATAGATTCATGATACAAATGCAGACCTTTCTTTTGGTCTATGTTGTGGAGCTGGAATGTTTTCTCCCTCATGTCATGTAGATGGATGATGTTTATTATGTCTTTTGATTCTTATGAATATCAAAGACTGGTATTTTTTCCTCTGAAAAAAGATTCATGATACAATTGAGTTAACATTCTATGAACTTGAACTAAAAAAATAAGAATTGAAATCAAACATTTAAGAAGAGAAGGCGAGTTGACCTTTGTTTTCACAGACTTTCTCCTTATTTATGAAACAACGATTAATGGATTCAAAGGATTCGGCCCCTCTTTCTAAAAAAAAATCGCCACCCTTATTCTTGAGGTACATATTATATACCTCTGCCTGACATTGTATTCTCTCCACGAGAAATCGTGTTTTTTTTTTCAAATCCCCCACTCCTCTCTCCAAAGTGGTGGTTTCCGCTACCCCTAACATTGTAACAACCCCTCTGCTACTCCGAATATTCAACAACGAAAAACATAAATAAATTCTATATTTACATAAAGAGAAATGGTTTTAAAAACTATGTACACATATATGAATTATATTCAAAAGGTTAAACCGTGTTGGTGTAAAGATACCATGGCTTGGGGCATTGATGAAAACTACATTTTGCAGAACATTGATAATGTCAAAAATATTATTACTTCTAAGTTAAAGAGAAATTATGGTGTGAGGAAAATTTAGAGGTTAAGAGAAAATTAAGATAATGTAAGGAGGTCATTAATCTTAACTTGGAAGATCATAAGTATCTCTTGGTAGTAACTAGCTCACGAAAGAAAATTAATATAGCCAATATTAGAACGAACTCTCATGAACTCCATAGTGAACAGGGCATTGGTCTATTCCTAAAACTCCATGGGCGGAAAGGGTTTTCCATCTGTGTGAGTCTATGAGTGTTGAGAATTAAAATCACTTTCTCTTACAGTGCCTTGCTTAGACCCACATTAGATCTCAGTTTCATGTATTTGTTGCAATACAAACCTTTCTAGCCTCCTAACTTGCCAAAACTATACGGAGTTTGGAAAGCTTCCTTGCAAGCTTTTTGAGCACAGTAACAAGATTTTAAAGTAAACCAAGTATTATCCTTCTTAAGGTCCTATAGACCAAAGTTGGTCTCAGTGGAGGTTAATCATCATCATCATCATCATTATCATATAATCTTAAATGAAAAGTAAAAAACATCAAGTGTATTTATATTTAAAAATAGATTTTAGATCTTTAATTATAATTAAAAATTATATTTTTTATAAAGTTAATATTTTTTTTGAGAAATAATGAAGAGATTGTTTATGTTATTTTGTTATAAACAAATAAAAAGGAAAAAAAATATAAAAAATAAAAGTTTAGATTTTATTTGTAATCAATTAATTGTTTTTGAAAATTCTATTATAATAGTTATTTTTTAAAATAAATAATAAAAAAATATTATTAAAAATATTATTTTTTATAAAACAAACAATATTTTTAAAATTAAAAAGTCAATTTTTTTAAATAAGTTAATATAAAAAAATAAAAAATATTAATAACAAAGCTTAATTAAACATATCAATAATGAAATAAAATAAAATAATTATTATTTTTTATTAAAAAAATATTTTAAAAAAATGAAAAATAAACTATAATAAAAAATGTCAATGTAATAAATTTAAGAACATCCATAAAAAATAAATTCATGCTGAAATTAATAAAAGAAAAAGCAAATCATTAATTACATTTTGAAAATTATCATTATAACCAGGCCTGGATTTTGACGTCTTGTAGGACGTTTTTTTTCATCCAGGAACATATTTGACCAGTAAATATGAAATGGACACATCCACATTAATAGGTATGAAAAAATTTAAAACGTCGCTTTGACGTCTAACATGTTAGACTTCTGGTCAAAATTTATAATACCTTTGAGAGTAGGTATACCCTTTTAGTGTGAGTAATTATCCATGAGAGTGAGAGTATATGTGTAAATGGAGACCATGGTAGATGGCCATCCTTGTACAGTTGTACTTTGTACTAATCCACTGCGTCCAACAAGTTACTCTCAACTCCTTTCCTTTACAATGTTGGCCCCACCTTTAAGAGCTCCTGGAATTTGGAAGGGGTTAAATTCTAATTATTTAGCGAGCACACTTATAATAATCATCTTTATAATTCTCTCTAATTGTTGTTGTTATTATAGTACGAGGATGAAATCATGGTTGTTTAGGATTTTGGCAGTTTGGTTTTATGAGTGAGATATGTTCCATTGGTGTTCTAGTTTGCAGGGTGGTGTTACTCAGCAACGCATTTCCTTTTCAATAGAGGGTGACAAACAAAATTTTTGGAGGAACTTTTATGTAACCAAAAAATGTCGGGTTGCTTGAGATATGTCATTTGTGTGATTTTATTGTGTGGATTGTTTCAAGTTTTTTTCGCTTGTTTGAGGTATGCCATTTACATGATTTTATTGTGTGGTTTGTTTTAGGTTTTCTTTTTATTTTGGTGTAGCATTAGAGCTAGATTTCTTTAATGAAGGAACCCCAATGTAACTGTCATCTGTGTTGGTAGTAATTAGGATTCATGGTTCGGTACGCAAGAACTATTAGGGCTCTCTTGAACACGATCGCGTTGGATCACTCAGTTTCATATTTATATTCTTTCTCCTTGGGGTGGATTGAAAAAGGGCTAGGTCGTTCTTTCGCAAAGAATATATCCCTTGCCCTTCTTAGAAACGAATAAGTAATTTCCAAATCAAGAGGTAGGCAAGTAATATGGAGTCTACTACTACCAATGCCATAAGTTCAAATTTTATAGAGCTTAGAGTCTATATCTATTGTTACTAGTTGGTTGTCTACATCAACCATAACCATGAATAAAAAAAGCCTTGTCAATTTCTGAACATATTAATTTGAAGGAAACAGAGTTGCATTTGTCTTAGTCACATTAAATGAAACAATAGTTACCTTCGATCAAGTCACCATGACACTTTAGCTTGGATGCCGAGTTTTTTACAATCTGGTCAAAATATATGTGTAACCCACTTGGGTAATAACTTTTCAGTAGAATTTTGGGTTTTCCTTTTTTTGGTTTTGGTTAAGATGAAATCACTGGTTTTATTAGGTTGCATTTAGTGGAAGACCAACGGTTTTCTTTTGTTTATTAGCTATTGGATTTATGTCTTGTTATTTTGACTCATAAAGCCATGGCATTTAACTGTAGTATATTTATTTAGATTGTGTGCTTTTATAACACTTTGATGTGTAGCTTTAAATGCCTTTTTTATTTTTTTCTTCTTTAATTTAATTATATGAATTAGATGCTTTGGTTGCACATTTCCATATGAATAATTTTTTTATAACAATGTCTTTATAAATTTAAAAACATAAGTCAAAATGTTCCTTGTTCGTAGATTTTTTATTACACACTGAAGCCGTTGTAAAAACATAAGTCAAAATGTAGCAACTGTGGATTTTCCTGTATTCATAGATTTTTTATTACAAATTGATTCGTTATGGATTTTCCTGTGTTCATATATTTTTAGTAAATCATTAATTAAAGTAAAATATTATTTATATAATATCTATAATTAATTGGCACTCTCAACTTACATAAAACGTAAAGTAACGGGCATTAAAAAAGTAGGGCCGTCATGAAATTTTCAATGGACAGGTACTTATAATTTGAAATTCCAAACCTGATTATAACTATAAATAGAACTAATGACAATTAATGCTTTTGCATCCTGAGAACCTTCTATATGGACGTCTTATTTTTGCGTTTTTGTACAGTTGGGAGGATATGGTAAATCCACCTAGAAACCTCTAAAATCCATGTGAAGAGCTTGCAAGGTAGCAAAGTATTAACTTTGATGGAATTTTTATATATTTATTTTTAATTAGATTTTTTTTCCTGAGAAAAAAGTGTAATTTTATTTCATCCGACGAGAACAAAATTATATTATGTAGATACACATAAATGTGTATTTTTGTTCAACTGAGAGCTCATTTAGAAAAAGATTCTATAAGTCTTCAGTATGTCCCACAACATAATAAAAAACAGTAAAAATCGGTTACATTGTTGTTGTAAGTATGATTCCATGTTCAAAATATAAAAAAGATGTTGTCTTTGACAACCTTTAGCAACTTGTTCAAAAGATAAATAACTGCAAACTGTTCTAGAACAGTCCTTTGAGGTAAATATCATGTTTTGTAAATAGAAAAATATAAGAAAGTTTTTTGTATAGCTGAAAAAAAAGATAGAATGTTGCTCATTCTATAAAATCCCTGCGGTAATATTCCTGCTTGCTGCCCTCTCAATGTTCTCCTATATTCCAAATCCCTAGGGCCATTTGCAACCCCTCCTTCGAGGATTTTTTCGCCTCTTTGTTGTTTTCCATGTAAACGATGTCGACATGAAAAGGAAACAAAAGAGTTTAGAACCTCTTTAATGGAAGATAAGATGTTGGAAAGTCTTAGATTTCTGCATTGTTGAGTCCCTTTTTTCCAATTTATAACATTCATTGAATCTCCACAAACATTTAGGTTTCTACACCCTTTCTCTGCTACAAATATGAGGAGGAGTTTGAGGCTCAAAAGTTCAGCAAAATTATTATTGCCTTCCCCTAATCCTACTACCAGCTCAAAGAAATGGGTCTCAGAAAGGAACAGAAGTGCCCATCCCCCACATATATTGTGTTGAGCTGCTCCATAAAAAAAAACCCAAGGCAACGACTTGTCAATTTCCACTTCTAGAGCCTCCCTTTGTCTTGATTCTCTGATATGTTGTGGGAAGGCAGAAAGAATGTCACAAGAGGGACCTGTTGTGATTTCAGGTGTGCAGGCTTCATTAGCAAAAATTAAATTGTTTCTAGAAATCCATACTCCCCAAATTACTAACAGAGGCAGGGCTATCAGAATATCATGAGTTGCCACCGTCCTCCAATTTTCCCATGCTTGGAGAACTGTATTTCCCTCCCAAGTGCAAGGAAAGCCTAGAGAACTTGAACACTCTTTCCAGACTTCTTTGAGAAAAGGACAATGCAAAAAAAGATGGGAAACTGACTCTTCATCAAACTTGCATAGAGTACGCCATCCGGGCCCTTGAAATCCCATTTTCTGCAAATTGTCCCAAGTTGGATTCATGTTCTCCAGAACACACCACATAAAGAGCTTAGTTTTTGGTGGACTTTTGATTTTCCATAGTTTCTTCCACTACCAGGTTGGGTCCCTTTGTATACCATATGCACTAAGTTTTATATAACCAGTCTTAGGGGTGTAAATGCCTAGCATATCTATATCCCATATAAGATCATCCTCCCTGTCCCTTAACTAGATTTGTGCTCTCATCAGTTCTCCAATCAATCATGCCAACTCCCTTTCATCTAGCTCTGATAATCCATAAAAAGAAGCCGACCTTCATGACTGGAACCAAGGATTATCCTGAGCAGGTTTAGCTAGGTGAGAGAGGTAAAAGAACCCTCTCTGTTTTAGAGCCTTGACTGTGTGACCCGAGAGTCTATGTTGTTGTGTACATCCAACCCACGGGTCCTCACCAAACCTTAGTTTCCTTCCATTACCCACATTCCATGCTAGATTGGATTCAATAATGTGGAAGGATAAAACCACTGCTTTCCAAATCACCGAACCTCCTACATGGGATTTCTTGGGACACCTTATCTAGACTTCAACAAAGTCAGGGGCTATGTATTTTTGTGTAATCACTTGGGTCCAAATACTTTCAGCCTTTATCAATATCCACCCCCCCTTGTCCACAAGTGACTTTGCAAATAGAAAAATATTTTTAAGACCCCAACCCCCCAACCCTTTAGGAACAACAATCTTCTCCCAGCGCACCCAAGGGGTCACCTGGGTTTCCTACTTTCCACTCCAAAGAAACCTAAAGCAAATTATTCTTTCCTCTTCCAGAATGCCTTTAGGGATCCAGGCAAGGGACATCCAGTAAACAGGAATTGCTTCCAACACTACTTTCACCAACACCAGCCTCCCTGCTCTAGAGAGCCATTTATGGCTCCACACCTTTAGGCGTTTTTCCAACTTGTCTAGAAGCCACTTCCAATCATGATTATGATAATCATTAGGCTTTGAGCAGAACTCTAGGTACTTCAAACCAGCATCCAGCCCTGCCGAATTGAAGGGAAAAAACCTGTTGAGTTCATGTATCTCTTCGACCTTCAAAAGATGAGTAGACAGAGTTGATTTCCTTGAATTTATCTCCATTCCTGTGGATTTTGAGAAAAGATCCAGGATTTCTCGGAGGGTGTTTGAGTCCCTCACTGTTCCTGTGCAAAAAAATAGGACATCATCCACAAACAAGAGATGAGTTATATGAAGATTTTGGGATATTTGTATGCCCCTCAAAGAAACTTGTCTCTTTGCTTCCCTTAAATCCCTATTCAAACCTTCAACTACCAGCAGGAAAAGCAAAGGGGATAACGAACAACCCCGGTGAAGACCTCTCTCAGCATGGAAAAAAGGAGATGCATCCCCATTAATCAGAACTGAGAAAGAGACTGTGGTAATACAACTCATGATCCACCTGATAAAATAAATTCCAAAGCTAAGATGAGTCAGAAGCATGTGAATGTATAACCAACTTACTTTGTCATAGGATTTGGACAAGTCAATTTTTAGTATATCCCCTTTGATTTTTTTTGTTTTTATGTTGTGTAGCCCCTCCTGAGCAACCACAATGGCTTTGTAGATCCGTCTCCCTTCTAGGAATCCAAATTGTTCTTCTATGATATGCTTTGATAGAATGTCCTTGAATCTTCTTACTATCACCTTGGATACCACCTTGTAGATATAGTTGAAAAGTGAAATGGGTTTGAATTTATTTAGGGAGGAAGGATTGTCAACTTTAGGAATTAAAGCGATAAGGGTTGAATTGAAACTAGCAGGTATCCTACCCCATTGTCTGGTATACTCCACTACTTTCAATAAATCTCCTCCCAGGAGATTATAAAGATCCAAAAAGAATTCTATCGTTCACCCATCAGGTCCCAGGACTTTATCCTTTTGAAAACTATGAAGAGATTCCTTTAGCTCTTCAGTAAATTCCTCCATTATAACTCTATTGTCTTCCTCCTAAAAAAACCTTGGGAAGAGCTGAGCTACTCTCATAACTTCTGCAATAGAAGCCTGGATTGGACCTTTGAAAAGGTTCTTGAAATGCTCAATTCCGATTCTGGCCTTTCCTTCAAAGGTGGAATGAGTGTCACCTTGATCATCAAGTAGACTCCATATTGTATTTGAAGCTTTCCTACCTCTTGCAAAAACATGAAAGAATTTTGTATTATCATCCCCACATTCCAACCAGGTGGCCCTACTCTTCAATCTCCAGGTCTCCTCCTTCTCTAACAACAAGGTATTCCTTCTCCAACAGCAAGGTGTTCCTTCTCCCTTCTAGTCTAATTAAAGTATATTTGTCCTCCTGATTCAACATACCCCCCCCATCCTTCTCAAGGATCTTAGAAAGATCCTCTTCGACTTGCTTCAGTTCATGGTCCTCACAAAGTTTCTTAGCCATAGACTAGTCTTTAATAGCTTCCTTTAATCTTTTGATGTTTGTTGCAAATTGAAAAGATGTAGTTCTCAGGCTTCTTGGTTTAAAGGGCAGCTATCTAGAGGAGATCAATAATTTAAAGGACTCATCATTTAACCAAGTCTTATTGAAATTTAATGGACCTCGAGGTTTTGTTTGTCCATTTTTTAGTTCCAGAAATATAGGTAAATGATCATACTTCCCTCCACTCCCCACCCAGTGCTTGAGTTGATGAAGCATGTCCACCACTTGTTCAGCCACCAAGAAACGATCCAATCGCTTCGTCACTCTCCCTTCTCCACACCTATTATTTTTCTAGGTTGGATTGAGTTTGATATGTTCAATGTCTAACAAGTTCCTCTCTACCAGTTTCTGAGTGAAATAATCAGTCAAAAAGTCAGCACGAGCATGATGCCCCCATACCTCAGCCTTCCCCAAAGAAAAGTTTAAATCTCGTCCTAAAATAACCAAATCTCCTCTCAGGAGAGAATTGTTAAATAGGGCATCCCAAAAGGGTATCCTATTTAGATACAAACCATAAATATTAAAAACAGTAAAAGAGACCTCTAGATCTAGTGCTAGAAAGTTCACTCCAAGAACCGATTCCATACCCCACATGTTCAAAGGCTTGACAGTTCTTTCATTCCAACCTATTTCCAGACCCCCAGAACGGCCTCTAACATACAAAGTCTCAAAGATCCATCCTTGAAACCAAATTTCCACCCTCGCTTTAAACACTCCTCCTGGTCCTAAAGTTTCTTGTAACAACAAAATATCAGGTTGTTCCAATCCAACCACCCTCTTGAGTGCTGATCTTTTATGGGGACCATCCAGACCCCAACAACTGAAGGACATAAGTTTCATCTACGACCCTTCTTCTGGGCTCACACTGCTCTAAGCGCCTTCTCAATAGATTGTTTTTTCCCTTCCAAGAGATCCTTTTTTTCTTTGGATTGTGCCTTAGTAATAAAGGATTTCTTTCCTCTCCCCTTAGAGGTCCTTTTCGAATCTTTTTCCAAACCTCTTGAGGCCGCCTTGGAGCAAGACCAGAGAAAATAGCCTGAAACCAACGAGTCAGTAGGGGATAGAGGAGAGTTAACATCTCCGATAAAGGGGACAGGTTCAGCAGGCAGGGGAGATTCCTCCAAAGACGCAGCAGAGTTGGGTAAAGTGGTTGGTGTGAGCCGAGATGAGATAGTCAAATTTTTTAAACCCTCTACCCAATCCAAACCAGAAAGAGTAACATTATTTGCAAATAAATTTAATGAAGGGGAAAGTGAGAAAGAGGAAGTACCTGGGAAGGGAATCCCCTTCAAGATCTAGACATCGACCGGTCTGCCCACCTCCATGACCGACAAGGGAACCGACGCCTCCTCCTCTTGGATATTGTCTTCCACCTCATCCATAATAGGGTCCATAGGCGTCGACGACTGAGTAGAAGGAAGTCCCGAAAAACCGTCTGCCAAACCAACCTCCTTTTTACCTTGCTGGTGCTGACGATCATTGAGAGTTTAGACTGAAAGCTTGCAATTTGAAACCATATTCCCATAAGCTTTTAAGCATGACAACACCTAAACCAAAAAGGGACATTTTCACAGTCCAAAGTCTGCTTGATAACATAGGGCCCCCAACTCAGAGTCATGTCTTTTGCTAGCCCTTCTCGAACATTTAGACTAACCAAAATTATGGCTACCTTTCGCTGTTTAGTCTCCAGGAAGGAGAGGTCTGCTTCTAAAAAAGTCCCTAGAATGTTCTCGATGTTTTTTAAATGATCCTCCGACCAGTAATGAAGTGGGATCCCTGGAAGCTGCACCCACAATGGCACAATGTCAACTCGTTCCCTGCTGGCATCGAAAAGGGGGTGCCAAGGTTTAAGAAGCACATTCGTATGATCCAATGTCCAGTTGTGGGTTAAAACCCACTGAATATGTTCTAATTGCTGAAATTTAAATGCAAACCACCCTCTAGAAAGGGATACCACCTCTGGAACAGATCCTGGTGGCTCCAACCATATATCCGTCGCTCACTTCACACAGGTTGAAGAGAGAAGGATCTACCTAGGACTCACCCCACCAGAGTCTGGTTAGCCATTTGTATAACTTGATTCCAACCAAGGTCCTCACCCAACGCGTTATTATATCCAACCCTCTTTGATTTAATCCAATTTTTACGGTTCCTCTTATAAACACCCCTTCCTCCAACCCTACCTTCAACCTCACTGCTGGATCTTGATCTAAAATTCCCTTCCCAACCTGGACTAGGGCATCCCCGTTGTTCAAGAGGTCCAATGAAACAGGAAATGGAACCTTGTTCCTCCTCCTACAGAGATCCGTATCCTGTAAACACTAAAGGTTTCAACCCTCCACTCAAGTCCTCCACTGAGTCCGGCCCGTATCCAGCAAAAGCATCCCCTGCCGTCAATGGTGTGTAAACTTCTTCCTTAGTCCACCGTTGCCTGCTACGAGCATCTCCAACAGAGCCCTCACCAATGAAAATCTGTGAACCCTCAAGAATTTGAAAGGGTGGAGGGGTTGATAGAAAAAATTCTAAAGGGGAGAAACCCTCCACATGGTGCATAGGTGAAAAAATAGCAGCTGCAGATCCAACAACCTAGGGAGGGGGGGAATCCTTCACCTCATCAAACTCGCTACCACCTGGCAGAACTCAGAAGTCACCTGCTTCCAAATGGTCGCTGGAATAGTCAATCTGCTCATCGTCTTCCATCCTGTCAAAAAAAGGTTAAAATTAGTAGTAAACCTTGGAATTACCTGCAGGTAAAAACCGCACCCAAATCTTGTGAACTTCTCTAATGAAAACCATGAAAGGGTCCTTTCTCCAGGGTAAGTTGAACCACCTCCCCACGTCGGCTTAGCAGCTAACCATGCCGCCGTTAGCAAGCCGTACGGGCTCGCCGCTCCATGGAAACCCTAGCTACCCAACGCCATCAGAGCCATCAGATCCTCCTTCGAAACTAGTTTTTAATTAGATGAGGCCAACCATAACTTAATATTAGTTTTATCGTAATTATTTCATATATATAATCTATTAAATTGTAATTAATTGATTTTAAATACTAATTTTTTTTTTCAATCTTTGAAATTAAACTTTAAAATATAATTTTTGATTTTATAAACTAATTGAAAATCAAAGTTTATTGACTATTTAACATATTATTATCTAAAATTAAACTTTGAAACATAAATTTTGATTTTATAAAGTAATTGAAAATCAAAGCCTACATATATGACACCTTCCAAACTAAAATCTAAACCAGAACTAATCTAAACCAAACTTACAATCATACGCCACGGCTGGCTCCAGCCTCGACTATCTAACATATTTACACCGTAAGGCGTTTTTCTCTGGGGTCCTGCTTCTGGTTACTTGTTTTTAATTGGTTCATTTTTGGTCGTCCCTCCGGCCAATAAAAGCGCACCACCTATTTTTACATCTCTTGTTTCTCGGTCCTCGCACACCTGGTGTGACCCTGAATTGTCATCTCCATCCCCGTTCATACCTGCCTCTGTGATCATCTCCATGAGCTCTCGAAAAGACAGGGCGTGGTCGACCATGGACTTCGCAAGCTTCGCAGCCGATTTCCATCCCCGTCGAAGGACACGAAGAGCTCCATGAGCTGCTCCTGGTTATTAGAGACCTCATCTGTCATGCAAGGGGCAATCATGCTCACCAGTTCCGAGAACTCGGTAAACATGCCTTCACTGACCTCTGATTTACCGAGATGAACGATGCCTTTGATTACAATGTTGCTCTTTTCGATCACGAGCAAGTTTGGCCATAAAATGTGTGTATATCATCCAATATATACGTATTTCATATACTGGATAAGCCTGTCAGGTTTCATACTGGACAAGCCAGCTATGTCGTCATGATACTGCAAATGACAGACTGACAGGCAATGGATGTGGAACTACATACAACCTAACAAGTGGCCGGCTACTGTAACTAGCAATCTGATCTATGTAATTACATATGTGCAGATGAAATCTAATAAAAGTAAATTATGCATTACACTAACCGATGCAACCCCAAAAAATGGAATTAGAGTTACCTCCAACATTAGGACATATGATATCAATTACAATCATATCATTATTAGATTGTAATTAAATGTAAAATCACAATTAAATAATGGTTGGTGTAGTCCAAGTTGTGCGTCAATATGGAATGTGCATGATTACCTGTAACTCAATTGCTACTTAAGCAAAACTCTAAATTTAAGTGTATAAATTGCAATTGTAATGTACTGATATAATGAGGTGCACATTCATCTTGAACATTCATGATCTTGAATTTGTTTTTTGGATGAATTTTTAGTTTTTATAGTTAAAGATATTATTGAAACTAATATATAATTGAAACAAAATATCTAATTGAATATATATAAAAAGATATTAAAATATATAATTAAAACTAAATGTCTAATTAATATATATAAAAACATTATCAATTTCAAGTATGATTATTCTCCTTAAAGTATTATATCGATTTCAATTTTAAGTCTTATTATTTTTTTGAGTAATAAAGTTTATAGTCTTTTTAAAAATAATAATGATAAAAATATTAACTTATTCATATGACTCTTCTTAAAAATCTATCACAAAAGGAATCTACAATTGATACAACTTTGAGAAAAACATCCATTTACAATCATTTTGTTTGTTTTTGTGTGGCACGATTATAAATTTATGTATGAATGAGTATGATCATCCAATGGGGCTTATATGAGCTATTGCTAAAGCTAAAGTTAGGGTTTGTCTAAAATTAAACGAGAACGAGACAAGTGTACTTTTCCAATTGATTCTATGGGTGTCGTCCAAAATTAATAATTAATGCTTTCAAAAAAATAAAAAATAACTTATTTAACATATGATAAGTACACTTAGTGATAGTTGTAAAAATTAAAATTAATCTTCAACTATTCGATTATTAGATACAACTAGGAACTTAACTCCATCCATTATTAGATACAACTATTAGCTTAACTACCATCTATTCTTTTTCATCTAGGGACGACAATGAGACAAGTGTATGGTTCATATTGATTCTATGGGCGTCGTCCAAAAAAATAAAATAAAAAATAAGCTTAGTTAACATCTGATAAGTACAGTTGGCGATAGTAGGAAAAATTAAAATTCAATTTTAACTTTTGATTATTACATACAACTATTTGATTATTAGATACAACTATTATCTTAACTTCATTTATGATATAATTATTAGCTTAACTTCAACTCCAATCATGACTTTTAATTGAACTGCAATTGATGATATATTAACTTTTACAACTATTAGCTTAACTTCAACTTAACTTCAGCTCTAATCATGGTTATATCAGATAACTATTACATACAACTATTAGTTTAACTCCAATTATGTTACAACTATTAACTTAACTTCAACTCTAATTGCAGTTATATTGGATAACTATTAGATTAACTATTAGGTTATCTTCAGTCATTGTTAAATTAAATTTAGATAAATGTGGTAATTAGGAACGAGGTAATAAAACACTATTAGATGAACATTTAGTTGTACTTCAATGACTCCATCTCTTAACTTGAGAAGTTGACCTTCATTGGAGTGAAACCATGCACCACCCAATAAGCTTTACATATGGCAACGTAGCATCATGAGAACAATCAGTTAAGTAATGTGCTCCACAGGTGATATATTCAATGCAATCTATAAATATGAATAAGAGGGGTGAGGGTTATCAAAATTTTTTGTTTTCCATTCATCCTTTTAGCTCACTCAAGTGGAATGGAATACTCATGGGGTTGTGGTACAAAATCTTGACGAAAAACAGGTGTGGTGCAGAACATGAATTTTGCTCGGTGGAAGCAGAACGAAATAGTGGTAACTCTTCCATCCATTCACCAATGAAATCCATATGCACTAAATGTGACGTAACCCTCAAGGAATCCAAACTACATCCTACCCCATGAGGAAAGTCACAATGATACGCAATCATTTAGGAATATCAAAATCCAATATGACCTTTGAATAATGTCTCGATGTGACATAACAGTTGAACGAATCATAAGACACATACTGCTAACTTTAAACATTTAAACAAGAAAAGAAAAATACATTTATATAATATGCACATCACAACTATGATCTCATCATAGCTCTCTTCTCAAATCAATGTAATTACACTCTAACTTTTAATATAATAATTACTCATTTTTAATCTACTATTTTAATTTTATATTTTTAAATTTCTTTTATCACAATTATTTCTCTAAATTTGTATAACTACTTATAGATTTCTTGTTCACAAAGGAAGGTACTTCCATTCTTTCCTTCCAATAAAATCATGCCACTTTTACCAACATAGTGAGTCCTAAAAAAAATCATGCCACTTTTATTTAGAACATAGTGAGTCCTAAACCTTGACTCTCAATGGTATTATATAGAAAAATAAAGTAAGATTTAAATGTCAAATATTAGGATGGAAAGTCACTTGACAATGATTACCAAGTTCTCTATTACTACATTGCAAGACCAATTAATGTTGTTGACTATTGACTTCGAAGGTGTTTGTTTTAATCTTGTAACTATAATTATGAATTTATACAAGAAAATTTATTAGTCAAGTCCAATTGATGTTGTTGACTATTACCTTCTAAGTAAGTGTTTGCTTTAATCTTGTAACTATAACTATGACTTTATATAAGAAAATTTGTTATTCAGCTTTTTAAGTAAAGATCATGAAGCAAAGTTTTAAACTTGGTCTATGTTTATAGTGTTGAACCTAGGTTGATGATCTTCATTCTAAAACACTTTTTGTACATAAACAATGGTGTTATCAACAAAAACAAAAGTACAAATATTAGCAATTGGACTATTATGGTTGTTCAATGTTGACATAAACAGAAGTGAATGATCCACGGAGGTGTAATGTCCCCCCATTCTTAGACAACAAACTCAAGGGACACCAAGGCTTCTTCCCTTTCTCTTATCTCCCACTTTGGTTGCATCCCTCGAGAGAGTTTTTGGCTTGTAGTCACGTGTTGTTATATATTACTCAAAGTTTCCCATGAAAGCTTTATTTTTAATCCTTTCTTTGAGGATTTGGATAATATATTAGAGGTTATTATCTTTTATATAGGAGTGGCCCTTGCACTTCTATAATTTATCAAGATTATTGTACTATGTATTCTCATTGTACTATTGTAAGTTGGTTCCTAGACACTATTACATACTTCATCATCCATTGCATCACTTAGAAAGTTGTCATGTCTTCCTCTACACTGTGGTGGTTGTACAATTTTGTTGTTGATGTTCTACCTATGCACACAACGACGACAAAGAAAAATGCAATGCAATGCAATGTGACTGGGACACTCCTTTTCTTTACCTTCTTAATGCTTTGGCCTCATTGCCCCCTCCCTTGAATGAGAAGTTGTTACATTTCTCCCTACCATCATATGATCAGTTCCACATGACTATAAGGGAGATGAAGACTAAGAAGCTTCCAATTGGTGAGATAATTGTCCAACATTGTTGCTCCTTCATATGTAGTTTTTTTTCAAAATATATGTCATGTCAAATATCACCCAACAATCAAACTAGCCTCCTAAATTTTTACTTTCTCATCTTTTCATGTTCCAAGTCGCCTTCAACACCTTATGTTTTTACTTTCTCACTTGTAACTTGTGTTCCAGGTTTCCTTTTACTTTATCACTTGTAACTTGTGTTCCAAGTCTTGTTCTGTTTGTCATGGATTTTTTTATTTGAGAATACATTTATTCTCTAGCCATTTGAAACTCACTTGCATGCAAATATTTTACTTGGGTGTATCATGTGGGTCATTGTCCAGGCATTGAGACATAGAGATAGATGAGTTTGGTGATTATTTGTAGTACTATCCAATTTTCCATCAACATCTCCAATAGAAATTGAGAATTGTGAAAATTCCAAGATTTTAATGAACCTAATTTAGCTTCCCCCAACTCAGCTACCTTGTTTAACCATTTTAATATCTAGGTAGATTCTAGATCACGAATTTGACAATTGTGGGAGCATAATCGAACTTCTCCTCCACCAACTCCTTGTCCTTGAGTTTCCTCACTTTTAGAACAATTTATATTGTCTATCGTTTAGTACTTTTTGCATATCTACCATAAATAATGTTGTAGTTGGAATGGATTGGCATTGAACTTCATTTGGTCAGGAAATGTGAACAAGTTAATTGTTTTCTCTTGTCATTTCATAAACGGTGGATATTGGATTATCTAGAGTATGAATAGGTTTTACGGGGTTCCACTAGGGTTTATAATATTGATATAACATAGGTGCTCATTATCCTTTCATTTTGAGGTGATTTTGATAGTTCAGATGCTCCATATGGTATACAACTATTCGTTATCCTTTGTATGCCTTATATTTGTTAGGGATTCATTAGACATGTATCTTATAATAAGAAGCTACAAGAAGGTCACAAACTTGACACACATCTAAAAGAGAAATTTTCCAGTGGTCGACTAATGGTTGTAATTGCTTCATGCCTTGACAAATGTGGATGTGTTGATGGGGATGTTTGTTCACTTATATTAATGATAGATCATTTAGACAAGGAATTTCACATGTTTTATTGGTACTAAAAATGGTTTGGTTTGATATTTACCAGGTACATTCTTGAGGATCAAAATCATGAGTTCTACATGAAAAAGATTCGGAAAGAGAGCTATTGTTGCTTAAGCCGGAAATTTTGGTTTCTTGAACATTTTAATGATGTTAATGAACCTATGTTTTGAATGTTTGGCATTGGCCCCAATTAACTTCAAAATAACATTATAGTTAGGAACAATGATACTTTTTTGTGGTAACCGATGAAAGTTATATTTTCTTTTGTTAGTCCTTAACTCCTTGGAGTATAGCAATTACGAATTTCTTAGGTGATTGTTTTTACTTTATTTGTATTCTATCTTAAAATGGAATTTCATGCTTAAGAATCATTTTCTCTTGTGCCTCAAGATATTTGTGCAGTTAAGTTAATGTTTTTAGAGAATCTATGGAAAATGGTTTGCATTTAAGACTAAAAAAAAAACATCAAGATTTTTTTTATAAATTATCAAAGCTAATTTACATTTATGTTTGACTATTTTCACAAGTGGAACTTTTTTGGTAGGATTCTAGGTACAAAAGAGCTCTATATGAAAGATAAACTTTTGAATCAAATCAACCTATTCTTACTAACAACTAATTGAGAATTTTGTTTAGAAAGCTCTAAAATTTAAGATTGCTTCTAAAAACTACTATACATTTGTATATATTAGATAGTGCTTTCTTTCTTTTGATTTCCTACAGGTGAACATTTTCTTTTTTAAATTGGTTTCAAATGAACTCCATTTTCTCCTGAGACCTATGAATGATGCTTTTTATAATCTACACCTCTTTAATCCCAGTTTGTTTCCTTCAAAGTTTTATTGCACCTTTTGGGGCAAGTTACTTCAGCAGCTATAAAAATGTCAACCAAACACCCACAATTTGGTGTAAATCTCAACCAAACACCACGAGTTAGTTTGGTGTACGAGTCATGTTATCATTGGATCTCGTATTTTGTTAAAAGAAGGCGGACGAAAACTAAAATCATCATCGGTCGGAATGGCCAGAGCATCAACAATGGAAGAATCTCTTCTTGCGACGGTTGAACATAATCTCGATCGCAGAGGACGCTCCGTCAATAACAAAGTTCTGGCCACGGCTTGGAAATCATCCCTTTTCATCATTGGTAAATCCAACGCTCAGTTTTTCCCTACCAATAAGATACATTCATCGCATGTATAGACTGACTCATCGAATTTGTGATCCAATTTTGACAGGGGTTGAGGTCGCAGAGAGAATGACCTACTATGGCATAGCCTCCAATCTGATAACATACCTAACCGATGTTCTTCACCAGAGCACTGCCACTGCAGCCAAGAATGTCAACATATGGTCTGGAGTCACATCAACACTTCCTTTCCTTGGGGCCTTTCTCGCAGATGCGTATTGGGGTCGCTACAGGACCATTGTGGCTTCTTCCATTGTTTATTTGCTGGTCAGCTGTTCAAACCCACATGGGTATCCCCCATCACAGTTTTTTTAATTTGATTAATTCATTTCTGTCATATTTGTAATTTACCGATTTGACACTATAAAGGAATTAGCTCTGTTGCAGGGATTAATCTTATTGACCATATCGGTTTCCCTTAAATTTCTGAGACCAGCCCCATGTATTTACCCTTCAAGCACTTGCCCAGAGGCCACACCTGTTCAGAATGGGCTTTTTTTCTGCTCACTTTATTTGATAGCATTGGGAACAGGAGGTCACAAGCCTTGCATAGAAGCATTTGGTGCAGATCAGTTTGATGGTGAAGATCCAGAGGAGGAGAGTTATAGGAGTTCCTTCTTTAATTGGTGGTACTTTGGTCAGTGTTTTGGTGCTTTGATTGCACTTTCAGTACTTCTTTACGTGGAAGACTACATTGGATGGGGGGTGGGGTTTGGCATCCCAACTGTAGCTATGACAGTGGCTCTCTCTCTGTTTCTTTATGGCTCTAAATTTTATAGGCACCAAGTGATTCTCAGCAGTCCACTCATTGGCCGAAAAAGGGTACCTGAGACTGGAGTTGGAGAACTGTTGGTGAATAGATCAGGAACAAAGCTCTCCTATACAGAACAATTCAGGTAAGCAACTTTGGGCCTTGTTGACATATATAGAGGAACAAAAACATTTAAATTTCCTTGAGAAATTTGATACTTTTGGCTTCATACAAACCGGGGTGCCATTTGATAAATTTATAAGCAACTGGCGCAGACCTCCCAGTCCCAGTCCACAATGAAAATGTGAATGCCCAATAAGCTTACCCAACTCAAAATTAGAAAGCAATTATCTATTTATCTATATCTTATTTTTGCACACACTTCTGTTGCAACAGATAATGTAGAAATATTATGTTTCGTTTCAGTAAACTATTTAAAGGGTTGCTGATTGACTGGGTGGTATGCTTCAATGTCTTTGGTCTTTCTTGCCTCAGGTTTCTTGACAAAGGTTGCTCAGAAAAATTAGCCCGTGACACTGTATTTAGTGCCAAAAATGTCAATATTTTTGCACGGTTGATTCCAATTTGGGTTACATGTTTAATGTATGGGGTTGTCTTTGCACAGTCTTCAACTTTCTTCACAAAACAAGGCAGCACAATGGATAGAAAGATTATTGAACATATTGAGGTCCCTCCAGCATCCTTGCAGTGTTTCATAGCTTTAAGTATTCTTGTGCTTGTTCCTGTGTATGACTGGATCCTTGTTCCGCTAGCCAAAAAGTTTACAGGTCTCGAGCGTGGCATTACAGTGCTCCAAAGGGTAGGATTTGGGATATTCTTTTCTGTTCTTGCCATGGTAGTTGCAGCACTGACAGAACTTAAAAGACTTAAAACAGCAAAGGATAATGGTTTAGTAGACCTGCCCAATGCGACAATTCCAATGACCATCTTTTGGTTGCTTCCACAATACATTCTTTATGGCATATCGGAAGTCTTTGCAATGGTGGGAATGCAAGAGTATTTTTATGATCAGATGCCCAACAGAATGAGAAGCTTGGGTATTGCAGTGTTTTTGAGTGTGCTTGGAATTGGTAGCTTCTTGAGTGGCATTGTTATATCAATTATTGATGAGATCAGCAGCAAAAGCAAAGAAGGAAGTTGGTTCCAAGATAATCTGAACAGAGCTCATCTGGACTACTTTTATTGGCTTCTGGCTGTACTTAGTGCACTCAATCTCTGCGCATTCATCTTTTTTTCCAGATACTGTAACGATACAAAATCACAAGAGAGCATTTTCGGTTATGAAGAGGTGGTCAGTTAATCAGGGATATCTCCCACTTCATGAACTGTGATGGAATTGTCCAGTGCCATGGATACCTACTGTTAATATGCATTATATGTACAACAAAACTATACATATTTTTCATACTGGAAGTAATTTTATTAATGTACAAGGTAAATATATGCTATCTTTTTTGTGTAACCATATTAGTTTCTTTTCTTTGTCATGTTAGTTTGTATATAAGTTAGCAACATTCAGTTTCAGAATTCCTTGAAGCGAAGTAAATTCAAATTTCCAATTGAAGGAGCAGTGGAGAAGAATAAATTAATAATCAGCGCGTTGGAACTTGGAACGAAAAGAAACAATAGTTGTTAACAGACACGGGGAACACAGGAAAAGAAAATGAACTCAAGCAGAGTTTTTTTCTTTAGTCATAGGTGAAAGGATAGCTACATAGGACATCAAAATATGTACAGCTACACAAACTATTCATACTCAGCTGATCAATTTCATCTTTAGCTTCTTTCCTCGTGTCATCCAGTTCATGATTTGATATATTTTCCTTAGTTTCTTCCACAACAAAATGCTTCCTTAAAAGACCTCGGATCCCACTTTTAAGTTGCATTATCTTCCATAAAATCAATCTTTATGCCTTTTAGTATCTGTCTATCAGCCATATCTTCCTTTTGGAGTAAATGATCATAGTTATAATACTTAAGATGGTATGATAGTCTCCTGTATAGGGTGTAAGGGACGGGAATTAAGGGAAGGCAGGAATCCTGTCCCTTCATGGCAAGTGTGGCACTGGAAGAGCATCATGGTCTAACGTGTGAGGAAAGAGGATAAGGACGGTGAAGGTTTCTTCAGCCCGACTCTTCCGTCCTTCAAACTGCATTCAATTAACTCCATCCTCTGCCGTAATGATGTTTAGTTATGGAAAAGAGTTGTTAACTCTAAGCAGACCAACTCAGACATGAATAGAGAGACAACAAATGCCAGGGTTTTGCAGGAAAGGTATGTCTGGACAAGCCATGGCTGAAGTTTTATTGTGGTTCTTCTTGTTATTCTAGGTAGTGCAACGAGCTCCTCCGATTCAAGCTGTAGAAGCAACTTGCTCCAGCTACCTTGGACCCCTTCAAGTCCACTCTGGGAGGTCTGAGACAATTCCCTCGGTGAATGGGACATTGCTTTCAGAGAAAGAGGAAAGGCAGTGTTTCTGTCTACAGAGAAGGAGGTGGACAAGGGTGACAGGGTTTTCAATGAAAAAGGGAAGGTTATAGCTTTGATTGAGAACGGATAGCAATCTTTCTTAAGCGCTGAAGGCATTGTGAGAGGCATTCACGGTCTTGTAAGGCATTAGATTCAGACAGCAGGTATGGATGGTCAGAATGAGGAAGGGAAGCAGACAGCGGGACGAAGCTAGAAAAAGGCAGTCAGACAAGGCAAGCCCTCGTCCGTCAAAACCCTCTGCAAGGACGTTTCCCATTAAAACAGACTAGAGCAGAATTGGAAGCCAGAGAAGCTGCAGCGAGGTTCCACAGGAAATTCACTCCAAAAATCAAGGCAGAGGTTGAAAGAATTGAAAAAAGAGTTAGAGAAAAATGAACCAGTACATCAACTGAGGCCTTTGATGCTGAACTTATGGAATGGATTCCAGACAAGTTTCTCACAGTTGGGACACAAAGTATTTCAAGCAGATTGATCTTTATTGGCACAACAAATCCATCTTCGTCCAAATGACAAAAGAACAAGGTACCCAGCAGAAAGCCATTCTGAATAAACTGGATTATCTGTACCAGAAATATGAAACCATAGTCAAGGTTCTTTGGGGCATGGAAGTAGTGGGGCAAGCTGGACCAGACTCCAGGCCCAGAGGTCCCTACAGACAACGGTCCAGCCTTCATATATATGGACTCAGCCTCTGAGGTTGAGGACCAGGTGCCGTACTATCTGTTCTAGCTCTCTTTTTTGAGTTTTCTTTTATGATAACTACTAGGAAAAGTACATCCTCTGTTATGGACTCTGAAACAGAATTCTAGCTAGTAATTTTTTGGCTCAGAAACAGCAATGCAATTATTATATGACTTTTATGGATTATATGAACAGCTTCAAAAATATTGAAGTCAATCACAGACAGAATCAACACGCAGATTCAAAGTGAGCCTCGGAAACATGTAATTTTTGTCCAGATATCAATATACGAGTAGCTAATCTTACAAAAGAAAAAGATGGTATGAAAGCAAAACTGAAGCAAACAAAATTTTAAATTTTTATATGCATGGAAAGTGAAATGATAGTCATAAAGAATGTATCCTATGGCTGGTACTTGATCCATAAACGGTTGTCCTATTGCCCGTGCGTTTTACCAACATGGATACTTTTGCGGGGATAAAATTAAATGCTTTCTTTGCAATGAAAATTGGACTGATCAGTTAATGAAAACCAGTCATAAAAAAATACGTTTTTAGTTATTTGCAGTAGTTTAATATGCACCCAACAACAATAGGAATGTGTTGTTCTGGAATAGGAAAAATTAAAGGCGGTGTAGCTTGCACAGAGTGAACACAACACACAAAACTTATTGTGTATATTTGCTTAAAATGAGTTACATTTACAGGAGTAGATCTGGTTGAACAGATTCCTTGAATTTTGGATCTGAAGATCTCTTTCAATCTCTTAGATGTAACAAATTCTAAATAATAGTAAACATTAATTTTAACACCCTCCCTTCATGTTTACAATTGCAAAACAGAAAATACAATACTGAATCTTGTCTGACTGGTCTTTATCAGCATTTACACCCACTTTGAAGTCTCACAGTTTGCGCTCTTTCTTCACTTCATCTTCGAGCTTCCCATTGACCCATTTAAGACATACCTGCTTCTGACCAACAATAAAGTTATTGCACTGACTAACAATATTGAATACTTAACTATGCCAAAGTACATAGCTTGCTGAGTTTGGCAAAGAAGTGATCAAGTAACTGGACTGCTCTATGGAGATACTCCCATCTGTCGAACACATAGCTCGCTGAATCCAACAGTAATCTAGGAGAGCACTCTGAATACTGAACATATCTAGAAGTTAGCCATACGAGCGACCTTTTAGATACTTACAAACACACATAAAAATATTACATAATTAATAACTAATTCTTAGAAGAGTTTAAGAGGTTCTGTATTGACTTCACAATCACTGTCAGAATCCGGCATGACTTCATAAATGGAATCTGACATTTCTTCAGAGATTGCTATATTAGCCGACTCTTTCAGTCTTCCCTTTACTAGATCAGTAGCACGAGTTTTACAATTTAGTGCTGTATGCCCGGGTCTTCTGCAATAGAAACATTCAACTGTACTCCTGTTTTTACTAAACCTTCTTTTTGAAAACAACGCAATTTCAGCTTGTGGATGGACATCTTGGTTTCCTTGTTTCAGCCTATTTTCTTCTGCTAGTAATGCTGCTATCATTTCATCCAAATTTTTAGTGGACAATTGACTTAAAGTAAAAATAGCATTATCATAATGTGATGATAAACTATTCAATAATATTGCTTTTGCATCATCTTCTTCAACTTGAGCTTTAATTTCTCTCAGCTGCCTCATAAGAGACTTCAGTTCATTGATATGAGCAGATAAAGATGTCTGCTGATGCATTTTTAACTTGAATAATTGCAATTTCAAAGAAAACTTTGCATTTGTAGATTTTTCTCCAAATAACTTAGTCAATTGTTCCCACATCTCTGTAGAATATTTATTTAAATCAATGAGATGTAATTGAGAATCTGAAAAAGTTAATCCAATGATGGACTTAGCTCTCTCTTCCCTTTTCTCCCAAGCACTTAATAGAGTGGGATCTGTGGGCGTTGTTTCTGAGCCATCTACAATTCCCCATAAATTCTTACTCATCAAAAATAGCTGAATTTTTACCTTCCAATTGTAGAAGTTATTTCCATTAAACTTTTCCACCAACACTGGCTCCATTTTTAAAGAGAAATTAATATCTTACCTGGTTGAATAACTCTCTATCTCCTCTTGCTGGGTTGTGCGAAGAATATTTGACAGCGAATGACAGCCTTCACCCGCAACTCCAAAGCAATCTCCAGATATGATTCCAATGGGCAGCGATGTGGTCCTTTCCCTAACAACTCAGAACTGCAAACGATGACTGTGAAATCTTGAGCAGCGAATTTGTGATCAATTGAAAACCTGCAGAAATTGATCGCACAAACTGGTTCAGAAATTAGTGGCTTTTCTGAAACTGGTTCAGATCTGCAGTGACTCGCTCACACCAGTCAACAGCGATTTCAAAACCAAATGGTAGCATGACGATTTTCTTGCTCAACAATCTCCAACAAATAAATGCAGTCCGAAAATCTCACGCTGGAAATCACAAGCCCTCACGCTCTTCTACCTTCACACTCTTTTACCTACGCTCTGATACCAAATAAGAAAAATTAAAGCCGGTGTAGCTTGCACAGAGTGAACACAACACACAAAACTTATTGTGTATATTTGCTTAAAATGAGTTATAGGAGTAGATCTGGTTGAACAAACTCTATGAATTTTGGATTTTTTCAATCTCTTAGATATAACAAATTCTCAATAATAGTAAACATTAATTCTAACATCTGACACTGATTAAAACACCCAACAGCTACGAAAAATGACCAGGCATTTATAAGTTTGCCCAACACTTGTAAACTCGCAATAGGCAATGAAACAAATGCCCCAGCCATTGCAAATTTTCCCAGGCAATGCAAATTCATCCCAGGCAATGAAATAAATATCCCAGGCACATTCACCCATGCAATGTAATTTTACCCCAAACAATGAAATAAATACCCTGGATACTGCCAATTCGGCCCAGACAATGAAATAAACACCTTGGGTGTTGTCAATTCATCTCGGGCAATGCAAAGTTGCCTTAGGCAAGGTAAATTCATCCCAAGCAATGAAATTAATACTTTAGGCACTGCAAATTTACCTTACGCAATGTAAATTCATCCTGGGCAATGAAATAAATACCTCATGCATTGCAAATTCGCCCAAGGCAATGTAAATTTGCCCCAGACAATCAAATAAACACCTTGGGTATTGCCAATTCGCCCCGGCAAAGATGGATTTCACCAAACATGAAGTTAATTTTGCCCAATGGTACATTCAGATGTTACCACGATTTAATAACAAAAATTAAACAAAGTATTGTGCGTGCATGATTAAACCACCATATTATTGAACATCAATGCAATGCAACTCAATGACAAAAATGGCAGAAACTAAGACATTGACACTGAGATTTTACCTTGGAAACCCATATGGGAAAACCAACATTCATGGGGATTCATAATTGCTCATAAATTTATGACATGGGTGAGCTATGCACTCTTAGATGAGATTTTGAAGCATTCTTACTCGCCAGCAATATTGCATGTGCCATGGCTTAGACAACCTTTTGCTCATGCGTGGACAATCACAATAACTCCTTTGTCCATCAATTTTCAAGCAGGTTGCCTCTTTGAGCCCTCTTCTCTATCAATGCCCTTTTGCTTCCCAAGCTTCAATTCTCCCTCTAGTTGACATCCCCCCTTTCCTAATCAAGCTAGCACTTTTTAATAGAGCTGCCTAGAATGCCAACCATCAAGGTGAGTCCTTTTACCTTCATGAGGCCTTATGGCATTCTGCCGATGAAATTAATTTTGCAAAAATTAAATTTTGATTACAAAGTTTTAATGAGGATCCATTTCGGATTACACCTCCCCTTTCATAAGCTTTTAGTCCCCAAAAGCTCAAGGAGACTAGTATTTTCTGTCGGTTTCCCTGGAACGTGGCTTTGACTTGGCGCTTGGTTGCATCTCTAACTTTGGCTTTGGCTCTGGCTACTGGATTTGGTCATAGCTATGCTTTGGCTATGGTTCTGGCTCACATCTTCCCGTAACGCAGGGATTTGCTTACTGACTCTCAAGTATGAGAAATCTTCAATCTTTGGAGATGGTGCATGCTGTGTTATTTTCCAGCACACTCTAAAATGGATTCTTGGCACTTCAAATCCATGAAGACTTGACAAGCATGGGCTACACTCCTTCCCAATTGTCTTCACTCGCATTTTGTGGTTCTTTGGATAGTTTGCAACACTTTTGAAAAGCTCTTCACCTCTTCACTCTTTGGAGAGTCCTTTGATATCATTGTTGCTCCATACATGATTCCTCCTTAAAGTGCTACAACTCTTGGATTCAGCCAACTCTGATACCATTTGATTTGTAAACACTTGGCCAACACAGATACTTCTGCGGAAATAAAATTAAATGCTTTCTTTCCAATGAAATTTGGGTTGATGAGTTAATGAAAACTACACTCATAAGAAAAATGTTTTTATTTAACTGCAACAGTTTAATATGCACCCAACAACAATAGGAATGTCTCTGGCACTGATTAAAAACACCCAATAGCTATGAAAAGCACCCAAACATCCTAGGCACTGCAAATTCGCCCCAGGCAATGTAAATTCATCTCATGCAATGAAATAAATACCACAGGCACTGCAAATTCTCCCTAGGCAATGCAAATTCATTCTAGGTAATGACATAAATACCCTAGACATTGCAAATTCGCCACAAAGAATGAAATAAACACCTTGGATACTACCAATTCTCCCTAGGCAATGTAAATTCGCCCATGCAATGAAATAAACAATTCGCCCCAGGCAATGAAATAAATACCTTTGGCATTGCAAATTCACCTCAAGGAATGTAAAGTCGCCCCAAACAATGAAATAAACACCTTGGAAACTGCCAATTCACCCTAGCAAAGATGGATTTCACCAAATATGGAATTAATTTTTCCTAGTGGTACATTCAGATGTTACCACGATTTAATAACAACAATTAAACAAAGTATTGTGCGTGCATGATTAAAGCAAAGCACCATAGCATTGAACAACAATGCAATGCAACATAATGAACAAAATGGTGGAAACTAAGACACTGACACTGAGATTTTACCTTGGAAACCGATATGGGAAAACCAACATTCATGGGTTTATAATTGCTCATAAATTTATTACAGGTGTGAGCTATGCACTCTTAGACGATATTTTGATGCATTGTTACTCACTAGCAATATTGTAGGTGCCATGGCTGGGACAACCTTCTGCTCATGTGTGGACAAGCACATAAACTCCTTCGTCTATCAATTTTCGAGCAGGTTGCCTCTTTGAACCCTCTTCTCTGCTAATTCCCTTCTACTTCCCAAACTTCAATTCTCCCTCTGTTTTACTTCCCCTTTTCCTCATATGCTAGCACTTTTTAATAGATCTACTGGAAATGCCAACCATCAAGGTGATTTGTTTCACTTTCTTGCGGCTTTCTGGCTTCACGCTTAAGGCTTAAATTAATTTTGCAAAATCAAAATTTTGATTACAAACTTTTCACGCTTAAGGCTTAAATTAATATTGCAAAAACTAAATTTTGATTACAAATTTTTAAAGAGGATCTGTTTCGGATCACGCCTCCCCTTTCATAAGCTTTTGGTCCCCAAAAGCTCAAGGAGACTAGTATCTTTTGTCCGCTTCCATTGGCTCTGAAATATTATTGAAATTGTAAACTTGATTTTATTTTATAATTAAAAAATATTAGTGAAATTGTAAATATAAATTGTTTGATCTTACATAATCTAAATGAAATATTTGAAAAAAAAGTTAAATATTTAGATATAACAAAAATAAAATTTAATAATAATTTTTTTTATTTAATTAAAGATTATAACCTAAAAAAATATTAATTTGAAATTAATATTATCAATTGAATGTAAATTTTCAATTAGATTGAGTTGTTAAGAGGAATGTTGTTATACTCTCCATTCATATTTAAATCTCCATTTATCTATGTGACATGTTATTATGTAAGCGTTCAAATCTCGTGTAAGCGTTCAAATCTCGTATATTACATGTTATTATGTAATCGGGGATTTCTTGATTCTTCTTGAATATCATGTAAAAGAACCATGAATATCATGAAAAAAACCATAAAAGACATGGAGCAAATTGAACTGGTATGGAGTTTGAACATAGGGAACGCCATGAAATTGCAATTTCAAATTTATCTTTAAAAAACACTCGAAACAAATCTCAAAACACATCCCTAAAACTGATACATTTAAAATAAAGCTTAGAAAACGCTTACTTTCAGTGACTAGCCGATTCTGCTAATGTGGTGCACTCTTGTACTACTCACGAAAAGAATTGTTCCAATGGGGAGATTGTGGTTTTCTGAATTAAAAATAAACATCAAAATAATAAAAAGTCTATGACTCGAATTTGCGTGTGGTCTGCTCCTTTCATGGATGAAGGAATCAGTTTGTAATAGGTTAATCCTCCAAATGCATACATAAACGAGCATCGCCAAGTGTGCCATGTTATTGAATGAATGAAACATTGCATATAATATATTATAATAACCCCACCATTAAACCTAAGGGCTCGCCTTACCAGCACCAGTGATCTTTTGGAAGTAAGGAATAAGGGATTTCTGACAGACATAGGCGTACAAAGAAAATCATGGAAAGACGTGGTCAAACTCTAACTGCTCGATGCCTTCAACATTTCAACATACTCTTATGCTCCTCCCACAAAACTACTGTGATATTTCAACCTTAACTTGGTTTTTAGCATTTCTATTGGAACTTAAACCCCGGTCCTCGGCTTCTCTTTGAAGTCCATGATGACATCTATCATAAAATGGGTGAGGACAATCTTAGGTACTAGAGGACGACGATCAATAAGCATCGAACCGCACAACATTAAATGCTCCATTAGGTTTGTTATATGCCCTTGGATCTAATTGCTTTAGGTTCAATGGATTATATTCGACCTCACATGGTATTTAATGCTCCGTCGCTTGGTGCTTAATGATCTCTCGAGAAGACTCTGTGTGCACTGACCTTGGAATTAGAGGCTCCTTCTTGTGATCGTGTCAAAGTACAAATTCGTATATTTGGATATTGTTTGCTATCGACTACGTCAGCGACATTCTATACAATCGCCTCCATCTACATCACCAAAGAAGTTTCCCTTGAGAGGATTAATGTGATCGTACTTGCCCAGTTTTCTAAGCTCTTTGCGATAATTCTCAGTTTTTTCACAATCGTTTTCACCTATACCACAACCGACATATTGTCCTTCTTTCTATCAAGAATGATTGGTTAAATGGGATTTGTCTTTTTGCAGCTTTTTGGAGATTCATCGGCCATCATTAAAGGGAAATTCTAAACTTGGCTCATTATCATTAGTCGACTCTGTTGATAGAACAACTGATTTTCACTCTCTTCTGGATGCTTCAGGTAAATCATATCCATAGGGAGGGAGTTTAATGTGGAGCCAAATTCTCTTTTGAAAAGATCTCTTTATCTTGAAGAAGACTATCTGTACTTTCTGGAATTCATAGATGGAGACCTTTCTTATGATGGAAAGGTTAATTTCTACTGGTTCTTGTTTTAGCTAATCTCAAACATCTGCCCCGTAAGGCTTTACCTTGGACAGCTTGTTGGCAGCTATGCCCAGAGCACTGTATACATCTATGACTTCCAGATGCATCTGCTTTATGTTTTGTAATGATCTTCTTTTCTTTTCTTTTCTTTGATTCAATATTGAATAGCAAGAAAGAAAGTTAAAAAAAAATATTGGAAAATTCAAATTAATTTAATCTTTATACAACTCCCAAGTCCAATGGCTAATCTAAATATTATAAGATTTGGACCTCGTTTTTGGCATGTTTTTCGATCATTTTCCCCCAAAACCAACCAATACTATTGGAATTGTAGATATAAAGTGTTGGGATTGCACATGGTTTTTGAGGCACTGAATCCATTTTTCATGGAAAAATGAAAAGTTATGAGCTATAGCCAAATATTAGATCACTAAATTCCATCAACAACTAATAAAAAAGTCAAAATAATATTTAGACAACTTCCAACTCCAATGACTAGTCTACAGATTAAACTTTTTGGACCTCTTTTTCCACATGTTTTTTGATATTTTTCCCCTGAAATTTGAGTGGAATTGTTGAAATTATAGATATGAAATGTTGAGATTGCAGAATCGAGGTGGAACACGTTGGATTCCGACAATAATGACCAAAAAAATCAAAATCGTCTAAATCTTTAGACAACTCTCAACTCCAAAAACTAGTCTAAAGATTAGACGACTTTGACCCCTTTTCTAACACGTTCTTCGATCGTGTTACCCCAAAATCCAACTGGAATTGTTGGAATAGATCTTATAAGCCATTGAGATTACAAATTATGGTTGAAAAGGGGTTTTTTTGAGGGCACTGAATCCAATTTTGCAATAAAAAATCGATTCAAGAAAATGAAAGGTTATGATTTTCCCAAAGATTAGATCATCAGATTCTCTCAACAATGGTTGAAAAAAGTCAAAATCGTCTAATCTTCAAACAAATTTGAATTCCAACAACTAGTATAAAGATTAGACACTTTGGACCTCTTTATTGATATCCAACTGGAATTTTCGGAATCATAGATATAATGTGTTGAGATTGCACAATCGGGGTGGAACAAAGGCGTTTGAGGGTGTTGAATCCATTTATGCAATAAAAAATGGATTCTGAAAAATGAAAAGTTATGGTCTGGCCAAAGGTTTGATTGTTGGTTTGTTTCAAGAATGGCCATAAAAGTCAAAATTGTCTAATCTTTAGAAAAATCTCAACTTCGATGACTAGTTTAAAGATTAGATAATTTGGACCTCATTTTTGGCACATTTTTAATAAATTTTCCTCAAAATTCAAATGAAAATGTTGGAATTGTAGATATAAGGTGTTGAGATTGTACAATCAAAGTAGAACAAGGGTTTTTGAGGGTGTTGACTGAATTTCTAAAATAAAAATTGGATTCATAAAAATGAAAAAGCAAAGTGGAACAAGGGTTTTTGAGGGTGTTGACTCAATTTCTAAAATAAAAATTGGATTCATAAAAATGAAAAAGTTATGACCTGACCAAAGATTTGATCAATATATTTCGTCCATAATGGTTGGAAAATCCAAAATCGTCTAATCTTAAGATACTCCAAACTATGATTATTGTCTAAACATTTGACAATTTGGACCTTTTTGTCGGCAAGATTTATTTTCATTTATCCCCAAAATTTGACCAGAATTGTTGCAATCATAGATATAAGGTGTTGAGATTGCAGAAATGGGTAGAACATAGGTTTTCAAGGGTGTTGAATCCATTTCTACAATAAAAAAATGGACGCAAAAAAATGAGAAGTTATGATATGGCCAAAGATTAGATTTCCAAATGCTATCAGCAACTATAAAAAAATTCAAAATCATCGAATCTTAAGGAAACCCCTAACTCTAACAACTAATCTAAATATGATATGATTTGGACATCTTTTCGAGCATGTTTCCCAATCATTTTTACCCAAAATATGTTTGAAATTACTGGAATTGTAGATATAAGGTGTTGAGATTGCATAATCAGGGTGAAAAAGGGGTTTTAGGGGCTTTGAATCCATTTTTGTATTATGGCTAGAAAAAATGAAAAGCTAGAATGTGGCCAAAGATTAGTTTGTTGTATTTCATTAATAATGGTGAACAAGTCAAAACCATCTTTTAATTCTATAATTTATGTTTTTTCTAAAAAATGTTCTTGTTTGTTTCTTTCTGTTATAAAAATAAATTACAATGATAAAAAGTGATGAAAAGCGGTACAAATCCATCATAAGAAATACAAAATAGGTTCTATAATTTATGTTTTTTCTAAAAACTATTCTTGTTTGTTTGTTTCTGTTATATAAATAAATTACAACGATAAAAAATGATGAAAAACGATACAAATCCATCATAAGAAATACAAAATAGGTTAAAGCATATATAATCTAGCCATCATATATCCATCCTAATCGATAAGACTTCGTTGGTCTTAGTCTAAGGTACTACATAATCTAAGACAATTAGAGTATTGAATTTAACCATTAGCGAGAAAACCCTAATGAAATGGTTGGGTTTTTGACACATAAAACATATATTTAAAAGATTGACGCACATATATGCAGATACAATAATCTTGCCCAACCCATAATAAATAACTCCTTTAGATTGTTTGGCACATAAGCTCTAAGTTTAACTATATAGTAAAGCCTCTAGTTAAAATATCTATCCAACTTATGGGTGTGTGCAAGAAGTTGATGGACCTTTTAGATGCAATGGTAGAATGAAGTCAATCACGCTTGATCCATAAAATAGAAATCATCCCAAGCAATCCCGACCCTGCCAAGCCTAATCCCAAGGCTGCCAACATGCATGCCAATTAGGATAGTAGACAAAAACGCGCGCGCGTTTTGCTTTACTAAAACGCGTGCGCGATTTGCAAATCATAAAAAAAATTTAAATACACAGTCCCGCCCATTTTCACAATCAAGAAAGTGAATTCAAATATTATTATTTTGTTTACTAAATTTTTTTTTATATTACATAAAAATTTAAAATTAAATCTCAATTTATTTATATATTTTCTAATTAAATTATACTTAACATGTTATAATAAATGGATCAACCATTACATCATAAAGCCCCACTCAACAATAAGCTAATCCAAATAAAGTTGTTTTAGTTTAAAATTTTTTATGAATGGATAATTGATAATGATTAAATAATAATAAAAATGAGATGGACCTATAAGTGACATTTCAAAGGAAAATTTTTCCAATATATATTTACAATAAAGTGTAAATTTTTTAATTATTCTAAATGTTTTTTATGTTGATGGTGTTGATGAATGATGATGATGATGACGACGATGACGAAGGTGATGATGATGATGATGGTGATGATGATAAGGATGA